>VXBU01018635.1:0-33165 GCA_013400315.1 Bombycilla garrulus | reverse complement strand
AGCGACGCAGCAGTGGGAGCGCGCTGCGCCCCTTTTCCAGGATTTCACCCACGCCTGGAGCCCTATGGGCAGCGCGAGCACACGAGCAGCGCCGAAGTGCTCCCCTAGGAACAACGGCCGGAGCGGCACAGCGGTGGAAGCACCCCTTGCTACAGGAGCCCAGTGAGGGCCGCGCGCCCGGCATGGGTGGGCAAAGCCCGGCAGCACAGCGCCGCGGCACCCAAAGGGTGCCACAAGTCCCCCACGGAGACAACGGAAACGCCCCTGGGGCCAGTCACAGAACCAACTAAACAGAGCCCGGAAGTAACAGTAGAGTCGCAGAGGAGGCAGGATCAGAGTCAATTTCTCCACCCCTCTTTCACCGGCATAGGTAAACCGGAGAATATAGGTGGGACCTGAGAATAAGGGTGATGTCAGCATGGCTGCGCCTCATTTGGAAGAGAGGCACTGGTTCCCAGGCTGTCACTGCCCGGTGGTGCCCCCACCTCCGCTTGTAACACAGACCGCGCGGGTTTCCAGCCTGTCAGTGGCCAGCACTCGATGCCCACAGCTTCCGGATCCAGACACAACCAAAAAGCAAGGCAAACTGCCGCCGCGCATAGCCTCTAGTCTATGTATCGAGCCAGTAAATTTATCTTTATAGCAGAGGACGTGCTACTTAATTATGGGAGTGAAAAAAATCTGTCTAATGCTTTTGTTCGACACTGGTGCTGAGGTAACAGTTGTTAACCAGGCATGCTGGCCGGGTCGGTGGCCGCTCCAATCCCCAACCACTACAGTAATGGGAATGGAAAACATAAGGATAAGTGCAAACCCAATCAGGCTTCAACTCAAAAACAAACCAACCTTTTTAATTCAACCATATGTACTGTCGTTGCCCCGTTCCTTGCCCAGACTGATTGGGAGAGATGTCCTCTCACAATTGAACCTTGTTTCCACCATGAGGGTTGGACAAGATCAGGTGATCACCTTTTCGGCAGCTGTGCGGGTTGCCCTAGGGGGGCAGAGGCATGTAGCTGCAGCGCAAGAGCACTGTCATAGGCGAAGGGCGAGAACCTATGTCTGCTTCCGCTGCGGTGAAACAGGGCACCTGAAGCGTGTTTGCTCCAGAGCCGTTTGGTGTGATCACTGCCAGAGGGACGCTCATGCTACAGCAGTCTGCCGAGCATCAGCGCAGCGCAGCCCAGCGCAGAGCAGTGGGGATGTGAGCGAGGACACCAAATCGCATTCCCACATTGACTGTGAACCCAGCTTTTTGGACAACAAGCTCCCAGCCACTCAAGGAAGCCTCGGAGTTCACCTGGCAACCGCAGTAGATGTAACACTAAGTAATATTAAGTAACAAGTCGCCTTGAAAGGTCAAATCCTTGATACACAATCTGGAATTGGTGGTCTCCTTGTAGGTAGATCATTAACTGGAGACACATGAAACACCCAAGAGCAGGGGTTGTGATCCCTTTCACCCCCTGTTCGTTCCCATTTACTGCTGTCCTGCCGTGATGCTGGTGCATCTTGGCTTGCATGGCTCTTTTCCCCACTGTTGAAGTAACATTAACTTGTTTTGAAATTGATTTAATATCCTATTAAGGTTAGCTTCTACTGAGTCCTTTTGTTAAGTCTTGTTTTAATAAGAAACTAAAATGTTTGAATATTAGTTAATTTAAACAATTTTAAATCTTATGAATAAGCAAGTTTTAGTGTTTCCTTTGTTTTATTCTATAGTTATAGATCCATGATTGTACTTATAGCCGATTATTCACACACCTTGATAATTTTATGTAATTATACACAAGACATGTCATCTTGAGGTTTTCCTTTTCTGATTACATATACATTCTTTTGTTTGAATTGTTTTCTCTACTGTTTTATAATTTTCAGTGTTTTTCAGAAAAAAATTGGATCATAAAAATGTTTTGGCAGTCCGTTGTGCATGGAACCTCATTAACCTAAGGAAAACCAACTGTTAAGTTTATTTAGCCTCACCTCCAGATTCACTTTTCATAGCCTTTTATTTTTAAGAATTGTACTTTTAAAGATCGAAGAATTCTCTTCTAATTAGAGCTTGGGCTGAGGCCAGGCCTTGGCTCTACTTGAATGAGAAGTTTGTCAACTAACCCAGATGTTTTCTGCATCAAAACAAAATTCAAGTCACTTTGACTTGACAATTTGATCTTATCAATACAGCAGCTGAACCTAATGTTGGGATGAATTTGACAATCATCGTCTGGAAGGTGGTTGTTAAATTCTTCACAAACCTGAGGTTTGTCAGCTGTTTGCAGATTCTGGGATGATTTTAAAAATTGTTAGTTGTCTAATTTCGTACTCTTTCTATTTGTTTAAGATATGCTTAGTTGTCATCTTTTGTTTTAAGCTTTTCATTTAATTGCAACAGGCAAATGTAGCTGGATGCCCAGTTTTGGGAGATTCAGGGGATTTGTTTCAGACGGGGACCTAAAGAGGAGGCGCAGGTGTGTTTCCTCAAGTGCAAGACCAGTGTGGGTCCTGAGTTGTCTCATCCAGGCTTGCCCATGACTGATGTTGTCAGCTCTAAACACCAGAGGCAACAACAATGATGCCAACATCACATCTGGCAGCAGCTGAACTGCATATATGTTTTAATTGTCAAAATTGTATTTTATTTGTATTTTAAAAGTGTTTAAAATGTTCAAATACTTGTAGTTAGAAGAATAGTTTTCATGTAAGTTATAGACAGTGTTTGTAATTATTTTAGTGGTGTGTTTTTTCCCTAAGTTTAGCAGTCTGAAAATTTGGAACAATGATGGCATGTTGCCCTGATGTGATACTTGGAAGCTGCACAGAAGATTGTGCAAACGGGCAAAAATCAACATACTGTGAGTAACAATGTGCCTTGTGTGGCTTTGGGTTCACCCATGATGCCTTCAATTGGAAGTGTGTTGCATGATTTTCATCCAGAAATCTTTGTAATTTGTGGGAGCAGACTTAGGTCTGGAATCCTAGCTCGTCCCATTGACAAGCTAAACATCATTGACAGGTTAGGCATGTTAATGCACAAATGGCATCCAGGTGAAACCCATTTGTGAGCCAAACGAAATCTTATTCAACAGTTAGCACAATCTGCACAAACAAAATAAATTTATAAAATAGATAAAGACTATTTCCATATTGTTTTTATGCCAGGTGCCTCTATGGCGCAAACACATGAAAATCTAAAGATAATCAAACAAATAAAGTAGACTCTATTCAAATTTATCCCTAGTAAATAAAAAAAATGTTCACCATAAAGCACGCAGTGCTTCACAAACAAATTTCACGAAGCCAAAAAATTTTTTGGACTGAAAGGACTGCTAGACCCAGGAAAATTGACTAAATGGATAAGAGATTTATTTAAGATATTTTTATTTCTTGTAATTCTAATCATTTAGGATGTGTGATTTTTTTAATTGTTGAATGCAATTTATTAGAAAAAAAGGTTATCAATACAAACCTAAGCTGTCCAAAAGAAAATGGGGGATTTGTAGCGGGACACCTTATTAACTAAGAATTTGGACAGTTTAGGTTTCACCTAATTAGTCTAGCTGCAGCCTGCAAAGGCCTGTAAAGGCCTGGAGTTGTGACGCAGCTGAAAATAGTCTAATCTATGTTTTTGTAGGTTGTGCCAACCTGTGTTATAGATAAGTTAGAACAATGTAGCAAATTAACTAGTATCTTCTTCACAAGAGAATGTAAGCTATGTTACCATACTTAAGGTCAGGTAAAGGACAGAATAAACAGTTCGCCATTTTACACTGCATCAGTGAACACATCTCTCTTTTCTCACCCAGCTCCTCGTTAAGTTTCTTGCTTCAAATTGTTCTCCTAAAATATTTTCTTTTCATCCTTTGTCCTTTGCATGGCTCTTCAAAGTAAGTGAGCTCCACTGAGCAGGATTTGTGGCCTCCTGGGCAGCCTCCTGGATACCTCTTTGAGTATTATCCACAGAGGCAGAGGACTCAAACAGGGCAAGGATAGCAGCAGGCATTCGACACATTCCTGTTCTTCTTCTGGCCCAAGGAATATATAGCTGTTAATTGCCATTTTTTTTTCTTTTTTTTTTAGCTAAAAAGCCTGGAACCAAAGTAAGATGGTATATTCATCTCCCCCAAGTATACAGAAGAAATGGTGAAAATTTTCCTTTTCAAGTACTTCACTGGACTACTTAAAGTGTGTTTTTTTCCAGGGTCCTTCAGAGAGAAGAAAAGCATGTATCACAGATCCAAAAAGTGTCCATGTTTCATTTGCCCCCAGGGACAGATGGAGCTCCCTACATGCCTTACCTGCAGTGCGGTGTTAGCCATGCATAAGGGCCAAATTCCCTTGCACCTTAGGAGAGGCCACCCAGGAAAACAAGGACAGGCATGAGGGTCCCTTCATGAGTGTTGTGTGGCCACCTCACCTGGCAGACGTCCCCTGCAAGGACACAGCCCAGCCATTGCCCTGGTGATGGGGGTAATGCCAGCATTTTGTGACGCTGTTATCCAGTTGCTAAATAGCTGGGTCCCAGGAACACAAACAAATAAAGTGAAAACAATATGTCCCTGGGAATGCAGACACATTGCCCTGGGAGGGCACTCCACCTCCAGATTCATGTCTTCCTCTGCCCTCCTCACTCAGATGCCCACAGTTTCATAGGGCTGTACCAGGGCCTGGGTGAGGGGGATGGCAAGTGCTTTGGGAAGGGGCTCTGTCAGCCAGGGTCCAAGCTGAGCTAGTTTCTCTTCTCTGGGGGGTGGGAACACACACCTGCCTGCAGAACGCTGACTGAGGGCACACACCTGGCTCTTCCAGTCCCCCAGGTCCAGCTGTATCTGTACGGGGCACTGAGCACTGCTGGGGCCCGTGAGAAAATGTGTGTCTAACTCTTCAGCCCAGCACTCAGGGCTGGCATGCAGTTTCTTCTGTACCTCTAGACAGTTGAGTGTTTTATGGCAAGAATTCTCCTTGTCTGACTAGCAGCACCAGCAAATCATACTTTTCAGTGCTTCCATACTCCCTCCATCCCTGACTTCTCAAAGAACTGCCCCATTTCACTGCAAAGCAGAGTAGCTTCAGCACAGGGAACTCAGAAGATCCCAACCACCACATTATGGTGTCCCATATCCCAGTGATTAGAGCTGAAACAGGAGATCTGGGCTCAAAACCCTTTAGTAATTCAAATAGCATTTACCTCTCTCCAGTTTCCTCTGGTTGTTAGACACACCGCCTTCCTGCATTGGTTTAACACCCATATTCAAGGTTGTTATTCACTCAGAAAATAATCTGTGGGACCTTATTTCTCAAATAATTTGTGGAGTCTCCCTCACTGGAGGTGTGTAAGAGCTGCCTGGCAACAGTCCTGTGTCACATGCTCTAGGATGACCCTGCTTGAGCAGGGACGCTGGACCAGATGACCTCCTCTGGTCCCTTCCAACCTGACCCATTCTCTGATGTATCAGCAGGGCATTTTAGGACACTACACCGTGTAGCAGAACCATTTATTGTACAAAGGGGACCCAACACAAGTCTTCAGGGATGCAATCACATTGCACTACAGCCCCCTTGGTCGTCCAGCAGCAGGCAGCCGGTATGGGCATCTCAGCATCTGCTCTAGCTTGAAAGCAGATTATCTGGTGCCAGAAAAAAATGGATTTATCGTGACTGATCCCATTCATTTCCTAGAGGACATGCCAAGTGACTGAAATAGAAATGGGGTCAGCAATTAATAGGGTAGCTCTCAGTCACTGTAACCATATGTTGATATGATGATGGCTGGTTTATCTATTTACCTGATAAACAGCTTACTGAAAGTTCTTTCAGGACACACGTCAAGGAGAATGGAGACAAAACTCAAGGGGGCTGTTTTACAGACACTGACATCCTCACAGATTTCTTATCCAGCACTGAAACTTGTATAAATATTTCTCCCCTTTGGAGAGGGTTCCTTCATGTCCCTGAGGAAAGGATGAGTCACAATCAGCTGCAGCGTCAGTTATGTTTTCTACCTTATCAGGTTCAGCTGAAGACTGTCTGACTTTTATTCCTTACAGGGACATCATATATGATGTATTTTCTTGAACTGGGGTAGGAAAACTTTTGAGCACAAGAAACAGAGATTAAGAAGTGTCTTAATAAATATGCCATGTCACAATGGGCAGCAGGGCAAGTTGTGGGTTACGTTGTTGAAGCCAGGAGCTCTGAGACATCTTTAGTCCTGCCATGACAAAGGCTGTTTCAGTTTCTGATCCTTGTAATAAGTTCAGCTTTCTCTGCAGCTCATGGGTAATACCTCTCCAACAGAACCCACAGCACTCTTTTAGAGAGATGCTATTCCTTCCTGAGACAGGAAATTTCAAACTTGTCAAAGCACTTTTCTGAGCCAACAAGGGCTACAGTAGAAAAATTATTATCAAAAACAGGTGCACAGCTGGCTGGGAGGCTGAAGAAGAGTCACTGTGCAATTTGCACAACCCCTGGGGAAAAAATGTGTAACTCTGTGAAGAAAAGAAAATGAGCTCTGGGTTGAATGTGAGATGGTGAATCTGAAAGGACCTGGAGAGCGACGGCTCCCTCAGCAGCTTGCCCTGCAGTCTGCAAACACTTCACAGCAAGTCTGGCTTAACTGGGGGGCATTACAGCTTTCCTGGCCCACTAGGGAGCAAATGTGCTGCTCCCTTCTTTCAGGACGGTGAAAGAATGTAAGACATAAACCCCACAATTATCATGGGTTTAAGTCTTGGGAACCAGAAGAAAAGGCTCCATCACCACCCCAAAATTTCTGAGGAGAAGAGACCCCTGTGTCAGGGGGCTGAGTGCCTCATAGAGCTCACTAATATCGAGGGATGATGTATGGGGCAAATCCTTCTCAGTGAAGAAGGCTGCCTGAATGCAGTTTTTGGGGACAAGACAATTTTCTTCATTATTTTAGCCTATAGAGACCTCCGGTAAAACCATTTAATCTGATTAATAAAACACCTATGGATCACATTGGAAAGAAACTTGCCCAGCTGTGTGCAGATTTTGCATTTAAGCTGCCCTCATGCTCTTCCAGGTATATCCTCGAGGACAACCACCTAACCTCTGCATTTCCTAAAAACAGAAGCCTATTTTTGAGTATAAAAGTCTCCCACAATGCCAAAGCCCATTTGAAGAGCACCCCAGACACCCTGGTGAGGATGGTGTGAGCAGCTAGAGCCCACTGCTGTAGCTGGGTGCAGGGATGTTCCCACAACCCCAAAACACGGGGACAATATGCCTGCACAAGGCAAACACAGCCCTGTCTCTCCATTAGACCACAGAAAATTTCTTCATTAGCACGCCACACCTGGCACCTTGGCCCAAGAGACACCAGACATGGTTCTTTTGCCCTGCCTATGGCAGAAGGACATGACCCATGATTTGGGCCAACTGAAAAGATGTTCTTTCCCTCATGTGAGGTGGAAAGCATTCCACTGCTACTCAGAATTTCAGACTGGATTAGAAAGGCGCCTTCCTTGCTGGCAGCCTTAGAATTTAATTTCCTCTAGAATCTTCTGAGAAAGTGAGAATTGTCAGGATTTTTACTGAAAGTTTCAGCTTTTTTGATTACCAAGAATATATATAAAATGCCATTAGAGCAAGTCTTAAAGCTTCAGAAAACTGAATACAAATAAAGATCAATCCAAATTTATTATTTTTGAACTCTAAACCCTAATAATTTTGATAATTTTGGTGGCCCTAACTTTATTTGTACGTGTCTTGATGTGTTACCGCTCCTAACATGAAATAATCCTGCCCTAGCTTTGTTTACAGGCAAGGATTTCCTTCCCTAATAAATGATGGAAAGTGTTTAGTCAATTAACTCTCCAGAATCATTAATTTAGTAGTTTCCTGATCATCAACAACCAGTTCTTGAAAAGCATTAACACCAAATTACCCTAAGAGTGGAAATTTGTGGTTTAGACCTATGAAAACCTAACATCTAATGCTGCATTGCTTGACTGAGCAGTATTCCTTTTCTCTTTACAGTCTCTTTGCTCTCAGGCATCTCTCAGATGGGGAGATATGGAAGGGAGATATGGAAATCTACTGCTCCAGAAGCATATTAATATGTATATTAAGGTAGGCTTATATACTTTATATAACATATGTAATATAAATTATGATTTTTATATAGACATACACATGTGTTTTAGGTACATGTAGCACAGCTTCAGTCACAACTGCCACTAGTGAGGCAGCTGATCCCCTGAAGATACTGACAGCCAACTTTTGGTTCACCATGCATGGATTATCCAATTTCACAATTAACTGGGAAAGGTACTAAAGCCCCGGTGCCCTGCACAGAAAATTGTCTGTAATCATGGAGTCACTTCTGTCCCAAGGGAAAAATTCTGTTTCTCCATTACTCATTAACATGGAAGGCAAAAAATTTCCCTTGTGTTTGTTTCATGGAGCTCTGAAGGGAAAGACAGAAATGGGCATGTGTATCCATGTGGGAACCAGGGTGTGGTGCTGTAAGGAAGAGCCCCCTGTGGCCAGTGCAACAAACCTTGTCATGACAAAGGCTTATCAATCAATCTTGCACCACTTGTTTTGCCTGTAAATGAGAGCCAGAACTCAAAACTCTAAATATTGTCCAAGTAGTAGGGCCAAGAAAGCAACAGAATGCAGAAATCACTGTAAAATGTTCTTGTTTTTATTTTTCCAGTTGGTCCCTTTGCTGTGTAGGTTGTTGAAGCCTTGACAATGTGATTGGTCTCCTTGAAACAAGGAACCAGCTATCCCTGGTGCTCAACCACAGACCTGAAGGATGTTCTGCATCCTGCAGGTATTTTTTCCTTATTTCTATGCTTCTAGCTTTCACCCTGTGTTATAAATTGCACACACAGATTTCTTCTCAGGTTTGCATGAGAAAGCAAAACAAAAATATTGCAGGTATTTTTGCCTCTTCTTCATGTATCACTTAGTTCACAGTCTCTATAAGCCTCAGAAGCCCTGGGTAACTCCTGAAGACACCTTCAGCTCCAGCCAAAATTATGTTTAATACTCAGCCTTTCCCATCTGAAAGCCAGCCTTAGGCCGAGCGGCATTGACATAAACGATTTATCAAGGTATGTGGCAACTCAAGAGGGCTTTCAGGGTTCCAGAGGCTAAAATCAGATATGGCAGTTCCATCCTGTCATTGGCAGCACATGATGCCCTCATCTGTGACAGCTGGCCCTGCTGGCTGTCACACTGGGGTGCAATGCTCCACAGTGGGGTGACTCCCACAGCCCAGCAGTGGCCCCCTGACCCAAGGGGAGCTGCTCTGCAGGTCGCTGTGAAAGCTGCAAAACTGGCCTTCAGTGGGACATCCTTAGTGGAGAAACCTGGTTGCTGCCTCTTAGGCAAAGGGCAGGATGTTTAGATGTGTTTGCAAAGCAGGTTAAAAATAACCAAAAAGCTATGGATCTGTGAGTACAAAGTGCATCCAGCAGCAGCTCCAAAGCTGGCCCCAAATGTGCACTGTGGCAGGCGTTGTGGAGGTGCTGCCTCTCTTTCTGTGAGCATGAGCACTGGGGAAATGCCGGGTCTCCTTCCCATGGAGGCACAATAAGCCCCTGTTTTCCAAGCAGGAACATATTTCCATTTCAGGGCAGCAGCTGCCTGCCAGAAACACAGCACACAGAGCTGTGAGGGCGAGCATCCTTGCTGAGAACTGGGAACTCCCTGAGAAAGGGCCACCAACTACACACAGCTGGGATGTGCCAGGTCCTGTCCCACTAGGTGTGAATATCCTGAAACAACCATGGGCTACAGAAAGCTCTTTCTCAGGTACACTTGGAAGCCTCTTCTGTTTGTAAGGGTATTTTGAATTTGAGTTTCTCCATAAACTCTACTGCTTCAGCAAAGACTGGCCCTTATTGCATACCAGTGGGTACCACCTCTGCAGGACACCACAGCGTGGGAAACGATTGTGGCCAGCCACAATTTCATCCCAGAGCAGCATTCCTGTGCAGGTCCCAGCATGGAGCCTATCACAGTGTGGGGACTTTTACTCCACCAGCAGCCTGTGCCTCAGAAAGGCATCTTTGTCACCATCTCAAGTGACCTTACAAAGGTTTGTTTCTTGTCCTTCCCACCATGATTCTCATTCCAAGTCACTTCAAGTGATGCTTTTTGCAGCTGTTCAGGAGTTTTAAATGATGTTTTGAGCTGTGTGCTGTCATTCAGCCAGAGGTGATGTCAGGATCAGAGCCCACTGCTTTCACTGAAAGTCTGTGAAATGGGGGTCTTGATGTACTTTGCATTGTCAAGAGAATATCCAAAGGATTTCAGTGCAGAAAACTTCTTTAGAACAACTTCAACACTGGAAAAAATTATGTCCTGTGATAAAAAAAGTGGCATGTTCATTCACTGGGCTGCACCTCATGTAGTCAGCTGAGGCAGGGGCATCCTCTTTGGCTCTTCACAGAGAAGAACTGTGGGCTGTGAGTAATTTGGGAAGGGGAACATTGCTGTCTGTCACTGATCTCACTGAGGCTGAGACAGGCCAGGAAGGCATGAGCAAGTCATCTTTACCATGGTTATTAGCAACTGCTCCAGTCAGGAGGTTTTCATATTCTATTTCTATTTTCATTTTCTATTTCTATTTTCATTTTCTATTTTATACGTAAAAAACCTGACTCACAGGCCCCCATGGCCTTTATCTCACCAGTCCTCAAAAGATGACAACAAATGTCAGTGTTACTGTCTTTGCACTTGGATGTGCTTTACACACACACACGGCCAGCATCCCTGCAGGACAGCCTGCAAGGGCACCTCTAGGTGAAGCGAGGGATCTCAGGTCACTCCAAGTTTGCAGGCAAAGACTTCAGTGGAAGTGTCCAGCAGCAATGCCTCCGTTGCTGCAGCTCGGCTGTCCATGTCTTCTGTCCCAGGTCATCTCTTTGGCACTGGAGCAGGAGGAGGTGCTTCAGGGTGGAGGCCCAGTGCAGCTGCCAAAAGGGACAGCAAAGAGCTGGGCTGTGCCGCAATCTGCTCTGGAAACAACATGACAGATGGAGCTGACTCTGATCCTGTGAGTTTTGCTGAGAGTAGAATCACCGGCAGATTTTCAGTGTTTCAGTTGCTGTTGCAAAGAGCGAGAATTTCTAAGCCCCAGTTTCTTGAGTTTAAAAGTATCCTTGTTTGCATCCTATTGACACTTGGTGTCCTTCAGCACTGTGAATGTCCCTTCCCCACAATCACCACTGGTTTTGAGTTGTGCTATCTCTTGCAATGACTGGGCATGGAAAGAGAACATGTGCTGCACAAAAATGGATCAGCTTCTTACAAGTGATTATCAACTGGCCACATTTTGTAGGTTGCAGGTGCTGAGGCTGTTAAACTCAAAAGCTAAACTCATTTTAAACATGGCAAGAGTAACTTGAAGCCTATGAATTTTTAAACAGCTGAGCTCTCTTCCCTGAGACTTTTGTGGGATTTCCAGTCAGGTGATTTGATACCAACAAAAAAAATCTTTCAGTGCACCTCTCCAGTAACAACTTGTTTATGTGCCATGTGATTTCCCTCTCTCTGTAACTGGGTTATAATCACTCTTGTTACAAAGCTGTATGTGGTGCATGCACCTGTATGTCTTGCCTGCTCTTTTTGAGCCAGTCTGACAGCTGGCATTTGGTCCTCTCATCTCAGGAGGGTCGCTGACTCACCAAGGTGGGTTTGGAGTCTCTCAGCCCTGAACAGCTGCAAGAGCAGAGAAGAGACTAAGCCACGTTACCTGTGTGCCAAGAGGATGCTGGAGCTGTTGGTACTTTTTTTTAAATTTTAACTGTGAAGAATGCCAGGCCTATCTTGAGGCAGTGGGAAGCTCTGAAATGTTGGATTTGCCCCTTTCATGGGGCAGGAACCTGTTTTGCTCTCCCACCAGTTTCAGTGCCCAATCTCTGTCTCTCCAGGATGAGTGAGGATGTGGGGTGTGTGCTGGTCTGGAAGCTGAGACTCCACAGGTGCTGGCAATCACCTCTCACAGCCTTGTGGGAGCCACTGGCAAATACAACTTCCCTGGAGCCTGTGTAGTTTGAGCTGGGTTGGGCTGAGCAGCTGCTTGAGTCTCCCTGTGATGGATGCACAAGGAGGCTACTGCGGAAACACTGTGTGCAATGTATCCTACATAACCAGCTTTTCATTTGAAGTTTAATGACTTCTCCTCAAAGTATTTCTACTGCCTGGCCAAAATAAAAATGTCTAAAATTAGCTTCCCCAGATAAAGACATTTTTGTCATATTTGGTGCATTCCTATCTGAGCACTGAAAGCCAGCTGTTTGGGCTGGGTTACAGAGAGCAATCTGTTTGTAACCATACCAATCTGGCATTTCCAGCCCTGGAATTAATAGCTTTTTTTATCTTTCTACATCCTAGGTTCATTTTTTCCATGCTAAGAGAGTGCCAGAAGAAGCACTATAAACGCTATACAATTAAAACTAAAAGTGCCTCACAGTGAACTTAATTGTAAATGCTAATGGCATTTCTAGCAAAGTAATACCCGGTGGGACTCATTGCAAATTAACTAAGAACCCAGTGATGTTGCTTATATGGATTTTAAATTAATCTGTACAGTTAAAAGGAGTCAGGAGTTGGACTTTTTATGTCAATTGAAATCCTCTGTAACTGGAGTCACTGACTGCTGGGTAAAACCTGTGAGACCAGATTCAGAAGCCACCCCAATTCTGTTTTTTACTGTCATGCAACTTCCCTTACCAGGACATTACCATTACAACCCAGGTTGTTTGTTTTTGGTTTTTTTCTGCACTGGTGAAAGTCATTTGGCTTCAGGAAGTGGTGTTGGAGTGAGTAAAGAGCTAGGTTCCAGTGTGAGGAAAGGGCAGGGGTGAGGCTGGTGACCTGGTGGTTGGGCTGATGCCAGCAGAGGGATCAAGGGCTGGCTCTGTACATCTCAAGGCTCTGCACACTTTAGGACAAAAAACCATAAAAACAAAACCAAACCAACAAAAAAAAAAGTTGATAGAGACAAAAATAACATATTTAAAGAGTGCCCACAAAAAATCAGTGGTCTCTTAATGGCCATGCTTTGAAATACTTCTGTGCCTGATTTTCCAGCTGAGTGTGAGAAGCTCGCCCAAGGGTTTTTAAAATGAGTGTTTTAGGAGGCTTTGCTGTAACTGGTAAAGCCTTCCTGTGGCCTCTCCTCCAAGGTGTTTGCTGCAGGGGTGGGGGCTTTGGCAGGAAGGCAGAAAACTGGAGAGTGAATAACAGGGCAAGATGAAAAGTTTTCCTGTGCTGAGGGTCACGAGGACGGCACCAATGGGCTCCAGGGGGGCTTTGAGCTACTGGTGGCCAAATGCCTCAAAGGGAAAGTGTTCCATCCTGGCATGGGGCCCTTTGCTAAGCTGCTGCTGCAACAACAATCCCTGCTGGTGGGGAGTGAGCCTGGAGGGAAAAGCTCCCAGTGCTGGAGCAGGCAGGACTGGAGGCTAACAAGCTTGTCAGCCAGTGCCCATCTTGCCATCTCCTTGTTCTTGCTCCATCCATCAACAACAACCCACTCCTTGAGCCCTGGAGAGCCCTGACAGTCCAAAAGGGAAAGCTGTCTGCCAGGAGTGACCTAGACCAGTGATTGGGCAGGGAGAGGTCTCCATCACTGGCTATAGGACTGAGGGACCTGGCTCCATGCTTTGGCACATTCATGCCATGCTGGGAAAGGGGTAATGAATGTCATTCCTGGCAGAGAGGTGCTGGACACATCACTGACAAAGAACTGCATGCAGCTGTAGAGGAGAAGTTGGTTTAAAGTCATAAGCAAGATTTGCTTGTTCCCAGCCAGGGCTGGTTTGAATCAGCTGGTGAAAAGAACATCCAGGAGGGTACTTTGCTTTTTGCTAAGCTTGTTTCTAGTCACCAGTGCTCCTGAAATGTTACTTGTGAAACCTCAGTGATGAGAAGCTTCCCTGAGACTTTTGTGGGATTTCCAGTCAGGTGATTTGTTATCAACAGCCTTGACTCAAAGCTTGATGGTACAACTTGCCCTAAGATTGGGCATTCAGAATTATTTTATCTCACATTTTTTTCCCCTTTCTCAACTCCTTTTAGTGGTTTCTGCAGGAAAAGCAGTCAAGATCTGCATGAAATTTACTACGCCAGGTGTGCCCCAGTGAAAGCAGGTCCCTGATGCCTCGCTAAGTTATTAAAATGTCTTGCTACTTTACATTTTCTCACTAACAAGGCACTGCATGGCTCTTAGTGACTGCTAAACCATTCTCTTGGTGAGATGGGAGCCAGAGAGGACGAAACAAAGGACAAGCAAGAAGCAGTACTCCTGTGCTGGCAGGACGGTGGGATAAGAAACTCTCACCTGCTGGTACTTTTGCAGTGACTTTGGCCAGACTCAGTTTCTGGAGCCAGCTCAGTGTCTCAGACTGCAGGCCATGGATGTGCTGAGGGCTTAGAGGCAGTGGCACAGCCCAACGCAGCAGCTCCCAGCACCTCAGCCCCTGCAGCAGTCACTGCCTGCACTGCTGCCAGCCTGGTGGGAGCTCAAAGGTGCCCTCCTACATGCTCTGAATCACTGTCATCAGCTCAGTTTCTCCAGGATGGAGAAGTTATGAAAAAAAGCTTTAATTACAGGCCACAAACATTTGCAGTATTCTTGACTTGGAGCAACTGAGCTGCAGCCAAAAGGGTGGAACCCAAAGGAATCAGTACAAGACTCAGGACAGAGCAGGGTTTCTTAAACATAAGCGTATAGGAACACACCAGAAGTTTCTTTCTTGGCAGATGTAACGTCTGAAAAATGTGTCAGGAAGAGCAGGATGTCAGTTAGAACTTTAATAAAAAACAGCTGTAATGAAGTTCGGGCTTTCTACAAGAAAATATAAATCTTGCTACCAAGCTAAATGGAGCCAGTGCTCCAGCTCACAGAGCTTGGAAATGTCAGGGTGGAGAGGACCCATGTGGTGAATTTTCTCTTCCCAGCTGAACTTTGTTTTTTCTTCCATCACCTTTTCTTCTTCTTCCATCTCCCTTGGGATGCCAATGCATCTTTTCATAGCAGCCGGCATTTCACATCAACAAAAACATTTCTCCTGAGATTATTTACACCTACTGCAAGTGGGAGATTCTCAAAGACTGCCTTCAGCTCTGGTTATTGGACTTCAAAGAACAAACTCAGGAGACAAATGACCTGTTGAACTTCAGGGTCATTGGCACTTGACACTTTTGGTGAGAAGCTAGGGCTCAGGTCAGGCCCTTGTGTAAACCTCTGTTTGGTCACTGAAATCAAACCACCCAAAAATCACAGAAGACTCTTTCCTTCCCCCATGCATTTTATTTTCTTTTTCATTCCCTTGTTTATTTTGGAGAATTATAGAAGAAGAATTATAGGAAATAATTATAGGAAAAGCACAGTAAGTTATTTTCAAGGCAGCTATATGTTTTTTATTTGTTGGCATCCCAGTCAAATCCTGACTTGCCAAGGGCATTTAGCCCTGTATCTTGATCCTGCATAAGGTCCACATTTCACAGCCATGTGCCCAGCCACCCTCTGGCTGATTTTTCTAATATCCAAGCTAACCTTTCCTGACACAACTTCAGGCCATTCCCTCAGGTCCTGTCACTGGTCACCACATTATGGTTTTGATCTCAGAGTGATATAACAAACTGATTCAAGCAGGCGATGGGCAAACTTGGACATCAAAGTATGTGTGTACATAATGCCTACAAAATTGGGTTCGTATCCTAGGGACATGACTTGCCTGCTCTCTGGAGAATGCTGTTGCTGAGTGATCAGCAGGACTCTGCCTGCTGGTTGCTGCAGCAGCACCCACAACCATGACCTCTAAGGCTTTCCCAACCTTAACAAATACACTAAAGTCATCACTAAATCAATAATCAAGCAATCAATCAGCCAATCACTATTCTTCAGCCACAGCATCTTTTCTACTCTGCCCTTACAAGTCTTCACTCATACATCAGACCCACTGGCTCATTATGCTGAGACAGTGCCCAAATGCTGTGGATTTGCCTTTAGTAGAGAGAACTTTTAAAAGCTGAGAGGGAACTTAGACAAGATTGAAGCAAATTATGTGTAGGCCGGATCCTAAATATAGTTTGAATACCACTCTTACTTGGCTGTGGAGTCTTTCCAAACCAAATTCTTCTTCAAATGCCTTTTTAGCTGGTGGAAATTCAGCTCAAGTATAAACAAAATTGTTTTTCCAAATACATTTCTGGAAAACGTAGATGTGAGCATGCAGAAGAAAAACTATCCTTGTAGTTGCACATTTGATTCTCCTACACTGCGGGAACTTGATGCATATGACAAAAGGCAGAAAGTGAGACTACCCAGTGGCCTCTGCTAGCACCTTCCTTTTTGTGAGATGCTTTTAAAGCCCACACATAACCCATTCTCTCCCCCATCCTGCTTGGGTGAAGTGAAGGAACAGCTGTGTGATGTTTAATTGACAAGCTGGGGCTAAACCACAACATGCAGTTTTCAAGTTGCTTCTGCAATAATGATCCAGATACTGCTTTGGATTACCTGGATAGATAGTGGTGGGAGTGTGTGTGTGTTAGGTTTAAGTCTATTACAGTTTAAGTCTATTACAGATTTTAGTCTTCCCAAATCTTATCCTGTCCCCAGTTGTCAGATGAAATTATAAAGCAAGGATACCTCCGGAAACAGATTCACTTAAAGGCTTGTAAAAACAGCTGAAGAGTGTTGATTTTTCTTCCCCCCAATCTAACCCAAATTGGTTTCTAAATTCTGGATCAAATAATTCTTGGCTGTCTCTCAGACAGGTTTAAGATGCCCCAAACAACTCAAATGGCACCGAGGAAAGCAGAGTATTAAGGAAAACATACAAAGTAGCACAAAAACCTTGGCAGTTCTATTTAAAGTGACTTTATTAAAACATTGTTAATATAAAATGTGACCAAATACAATTTCATTTTTGTAAGAATGTTTAGTAGAAACATATTCAAGAAATAAGGAGCATCAACTCTTGCCAAAGCACAGGAAAAACCTACCAGGGTAAGTAAAATGTTCTGCAGCATGTTCTACCAGCTGGTCCCAATGTGTATTAGGGTTGAGACAGGCAGCCCAGGTTCTTTCCTAGGAAGCTTTAAGGTATTACTGGAGATTTAAACTAACACTCCTTGATAGTAGGAGACTTTGTTTTCAGACCTCCCCAAATCAGAATAAGATTAGAATGTTCATTTTGGATTTACTACTTTTCAGCAGCTAAATGTACAGAAAATCAAATTCACTGGTAACTGTAAACCCGAAGATTAACATTTGTTAGCTTTAAAAGGAAGGTGCAAGTCAATACTAAACATACACCTAAAGAATTTGTTTTAAAGTTGTTCTAAACTGTATTAATTCCAGATGCTTGTAGCAAATGCTACAAAAGAAGAAAAACAGTGGTAAAGTCCAGGATGGTAACAACAAATATCTTCTGAACTGCTAAATGCAGAGATAAAATCTACGAATTACAGGAGTTTGTACATCTCAGGAAGAATGTAAAGATACTTTCAGAAGTCTATAAAGAAGAGTATGCTATGCAATGACTTCTACTGTGTGGCAATCTTACCATTTAGCTAAGCAACCTTTTAAGAAAACACTAGAAGAAGTTTAGGCATTGGTGGTTTTTTTTTTTTTTTTTGGTGGGATGTGGGGGCAAGAAAAGGAGGGGATATGCTTACAGTATTTTCCTTGTCCAGCAAGTAAATTTTAATTCTCTATCAGCATATTCTGTTTGTTCAGAGCAAGCAGCACACCAGTTAGAGGCAAGGATTCTTCCAGGAGGTTGCAAACTCTTCCTATAACAAGGAGAAAAAAAATCCTGCTGTATCCAATTCTGCACATTTAACTGCCCCTGGCACTGAACCAAATGTCGAGTGCTAATCCATGAGAAGCCTAGCACAACTATGGTTTAGGAGATGGTGACCTTCTTACAGCCTCGGCTGGGACCCATTAGAGCCCTGTGTTTTGCCTTCGACCCCAAAAATTGCTATGGGTCTATTGCTGAGGTAAAGGGAGAAGTCAAACCTTTGGCATTGGAACAGACCAGTCACTGGCTGTGCGTAGGGGAATTAAGGCTTCAAGGTGAGGTAAACACAGTGAGAATCAGTGTGTAAATCATGCTGCATTTCAGAGACAACAGATCCAAATGACAGCTACTCTTGTTCTCTACACTTTAAACACCAAAGATCATTCAAAAGCAGAACTGGAGGGCCAAGGGCCACCTTGAGATACCTCTCCGCACCTTAGGAATAAATGTAAGCCAGATGTTGAACACTAAAGAGGATGAACCCACAAGGAGGAAAAAGCACCAAAGTTGATGAGTCCTTGATAAGATAAGCTGCATAAAAAACAAAAAAGCCTCACACTGCTATGACTTCCCATAAACATAGTGGGTAACTGACACAAAGGTAATCTCCACTCCAGAAATTGTCAGTGCTGTAGTTCCAGCACTAGTATTATAGTTATGCTCTAGTAAGGAGGCAGTGAGATTGTGCTCCCTGAAGAATTTCTCCAACTCATTAGGTGTTGTCCCACTCCCTTCTACCCATCCCCCAAGTCTTCAATCCAAAGACCAGAAACACCATTTCCCCAGGTCATTTTTCTAATGCTCTTAAGTTATTTTAGCAGATTTGTAGGGTACAAACACAATGCTTTTTTGGATCCATCATTTCGGCAATGCCTTTGCCTTCTTCAGAAGAAAAGTGTCTTCAGTAAGTGATACAAAAGATACTTTCAAATGAGATGAAATCTACAAATCAATGCAATTCTGGATGCTTGCTTTTCATACCTTTTTTTGCTAGCTATCTGAAGTATGGTCAGAACCACTGCACATGCAACACTATTTCTTACAAGCCATGCTAGCAAGGTTTCCACTGGAAAGAGCAATCTGGTCCTGTAGGTTCCATTTCTGGGATACAGAGACTCTCATTTGTGTTTCTTTAACATGTGTACAATAACTTCTCCCATCCTCTCAACACAGTAGCTACTAAAAATTTTAACATACATATTTTTAAAATATCCAAATGAAACCACACTTCTATCACTGTTTGAAAAAACAAAAACGCATACGGTATTACAAAAGTTTATACAAAGGCAACATTTAAGAATTTGAAAGTTACTTCTAGAAAAAGACACAAATGCTAGTAAATTAACATACAAGGAGAAAGGTACTCCACTCCTTCCCCAAAACTGGTTTGATCTGTTTTGAAGTATTTTTTACCAGTTGTCTAGAAAATCAAAGCCAGTCTTCAAGATAACATTGCTTGTACTAGTCTGCAAGGTAAAAAAAAAGGAAATAAGATGTAGTTGTTAATTATGGTATTACAAATGCAATATTTGACTGCCTATCTAAAAAATAAAGTTTAAAATATTGCCTGGCAATATTTCAATGTCTTCACCATGCTCTATGATACCTAAGTCCCTACACAATAAAATGCTAGGCATGACATGGAAAAATACTCACAATGCCCAAAAAGGCAATTCCAGATAAAAATAAAATTATTCTTGTTGTCCACAGGCAAAATGTTTTGGGTTTTTTTTTTTTTGTTTTTTTTTTTTTTTCCTCATGGAAAAAATTCATGAAGGTAAGTTTTTTAGACTACAGTGGCAATTGCAGAGAATGAAACAAACACAGAAGGCAAGCATCATTAATTCAACAGATTGTCTGTTGCAATTAGAGCCAGCTGTTTCCAGAAAACTACACAGATAAAACTTTGATGACAAGTTATTTACTAGGCTATCCAGAATGTACTCACTCCTGCAGTGTTAGCCATGACATTTAGGGTGATTTTAGTGTTTAGGAGGAGTATTCAAGTAGCACAGCTGAGTCTCTGAATTCTCTTCCTAGAGCATGGCTTCCTAGAACAGGGAAGATAATCCAGAAAAGAAGAAAATTCTTATCATACATGATGTTCTCTGCTCCTCTGTTCCCATTTTCACATGGGAGGGTTGTTTCTCCACAGAGAGAAAAAACAGGCTTTTCAAACTATTTCAGTTATCTTGGAAAAATTCACAAAGGAATTTAAACTGTTAATTTGTAAGAGAAGAAAAAAGCCTTTAACTAAAATCAAAGGACTACCACGTTCACAAATTGTAGCTAGACAGCTCAGGAAGCATTATCCCTCAGCTTCAGAAAATGATAACTAAACATAGGGCTTCAAATACTGGAGTGGCTTAAGTATTGTTCTCTCCTAACTGCTGCCACTTACTTCTCTTGCAACCAGTTACCTCACCCTACATCTTTCTGACTTTACATCATCTTGTTTGGAATTCAAACAATCTCAGCTGGGAAAACAAAGAAAAAGCCGTGTGAAGTGCTGAAGGTGTACAGTAGCGTGTCAGGCTATTGCCAGAGTGATACTGCAGTTTTCAAACAGAACAGCACAGCTCTGCTTGAAGTACCACTGCTCTACTTCACAGTTTTCAAGCTTTTGATCTCCTTCTTTTTTTTCCCTCACTGTATCATATCCTGCTGTTCCCTTTCTTTTCTCACAGATCAGCATCTGCTTGTTTAAACAGCTTCAATTTGCTATTAAGCTGCTTAAGGTTATTTTTTGTTGTTGGGTTGTTTGGGTTTTTTCATTTAAAAAAACATTGAGAAAGCTAACTCTGGAAGCTCATTCTATTTCTATTTTGGGCTTTAAGGGAGAACAATTTTGAAAGAAGCACAGCTGCCTGGGACAAAGCACTGGGAAGTGGCTGTCAGGCTACTGCTTGGAAGAGCTGAGAACTAGTTCACCATTCACCACTATGCCGTGTGTACCAGTAAAGTATCCTAGACCCTAGTTCACCTACTTTTCAAGTTAAATAACTTATTCTTTCCATTAAGTGTTTAGCTTTTTCAAATAAAACCCCAAAACCCCACAACCTCTTTTATGTGATACAGCAATTTGCTGGGTAGCTTGCTGTCAATTAGCTACTTGGTGCCTTGTCAGCATTTCTGGTGTTAGATTTAAGTTACGCCTTTATCCCATGGGTTAAAAAGCACTTAATTGAAGTGAACATGTTAAACAGACTGTTAAATAACAGGTTAAACAAACTTCTTCACATTTGAATGACAAAAAGCCATCAAGCTGAGGTATGGCTTAGTGCTTTTTGGAGTCTCTAATCTTCCAGAGTGGCCCTGTCAGATTTTAACGTGCTCTACAGTTTTTAAATCTAAGGACAGTGGGTATAGCAGTACTCACCTGTCCAGGCATTTGTGGGTCTGTAAGTATAGTACCATCAGTATCTTCCTTGTTTCTCCTAGAAGAAGCCAGATCCTGTGGTGGATCAGGGAGAAAGAAGTCATCTAGAGAACTAGTAGGGAGCTGAGTCGCTCGAGGTTTCTCCCACTCGAGAGACACAGAAGGTAGGCTGGGGGCGACAGACTTCTCTGGTTTAGTTATGCTGGGCTTCTCAGCTTTGGTCACCTCCTTTGGAGCAGACTCTTGTCTGTAGAAAGAGGGAAGGGGCTTCTCTCCTTTCTCCATGGACTTGATCTGGCTGGGGGTCAGGGACTGGAATTCAGACTTGTCTCCTTCAAACTTCGAGCGCTCTGCATTTATCTTCCAGAAGGACAACTCCTCTTCCTTTCTGGATGCTATCAACCCCTCAGAGCTAGGGGTCTTATTGGCCTGAGAAGATTTAGGGACTTGGACACCAGGTGCTGCTTTAACAGGCTGCCTCTGTTCGTTCTGCAGCTGGGCACCACCTTGCTCTTGTATGGAGAGAGATGCAACGCTGAACTCCATCTGACTCTGTCCAGGGACAGAAAAACAGTATTTCAAAGCCCTTCACACAGACACAGTTTTGACTTTCTGACCCTGGTGCACACATATAACACCTCAGCCCACTGCGAGACACCTCTCAGACAACAGATACCACAGCAAAGGTAACTTAATTTCTCCATAAATGTCTATCTCTGCAGTTTCATAAAAATCATGATTTTTAAAAGTCTGAACTGCAAGCAAATATGAAAGTCCCAGACCTGCTGCAGAAGAGACAGAGAAATCAATTGTATTGGACTTAGTGCCATCTAAGGCAGCAGTGCACAGCATGCACAGCACTGGAACATTAGAATAGAAGCACTAAAACTTTACAACACCTCCAGATGCATTTTTAAAGTCAGAGATGTTTTACATGAATATTTTAAGCAAAAAACGCTTTAGAATGTAGTCTAAGAGGCAATTTTCCATTATAGTCTTTGAAATAGTTGGCTACAGATCCATCTGTTTCCAAGATAAAGGATTAGATGTAATGGGTATGCACAGGTAAGTAGTTTTATAATTCTAATGCCTCTCTGAGGAAAGAGAAATAACTCCAGCAGGACCAGTTCTTCACTTATTCCAGAACCCTGGTTTGTTTTCACTGGCAGTGCAGAGATAGCTGGACCCATTTCTGAGAGGTAACACTGGGACAAGGAAGCAGGTGATCACAGTTAACACATGAAAAAAATCTTACAAGTCACAGAAAATGAACAGTACTTCAAAATGTTTGTTTTACTTACCACTACTTCAGTAAAATGATTCTCAACTAGTAGACATTCTTCAGGCTAATAAAAGTTAAGCCTTATTACCCTCTGAGAAATATGTAAGCATACATGCCAGGAAAGAACAACCTAATACACAGACTTGTGTTTGTAAAAAGGAACAACTAATGCAAGAAAAGAAAATTGCCTGTACTGTTAAAACTATGCTGTTGTCATCATGGGCCTGACTGGGTTTGAAAAAAACTCAGAGGACTTGCAGCTTTTGCTAAAAATGGCTAAAAGATACTTTGGAAATTCATTACATGTTTGTGACGTTTTTTCATTATTCTACTTCATTGACCAGCCTTTCCTGAATAAAACTGCAATAGCATCTATGGGCTTCAGTCAAAAACAAGCCTTAGTTGCATATCATTTTCACTGAAGTGTTTGATCTTGAGTCCTACATTATTGTGCATGTTAAGTTCAAAGGGACTCTAAATCTAGTAGGACTCACACGCATAGTAGTTAATATTCAGAAACTTCTCATCAAAGAATAACTGTTAACCCAGCAACTGATTATTTATAAAACAATTTTTTTTTAAAGTCAGCAGCTGACTACACACAATTTGATTCATGGACTTAGATCTGACCTTTCTAAAGAATTAGATGCATTGTTTTTCCAAGGCTGTAGACAAGAAAGCACCAAGCTCTGTGCTTTCATGAAGAATACACTGTGCTATCAAAAGATGCAGAACATAAACAAGCTGCAAGTAATTATAGCTCAGCTAGAATAAGGTAAGTGCAAGGATACACGCAAGTCTTACCAAACAACTCAACACCCCACTCTGCCTGCAAAAAACTATGAGGAAAAACCTTAGTGCTCTGATTTATTTTTTTAAACAAGTCATGACATAAAATTAAGAGCAGGAAATTTACCCATAGATAAATTTTGCATAAACAAACCATAGATGCAATGGTGTTGAGGAATATTTACAGTGACTGCCATTCCTTATATTAAAATATAGGGATTTATTTCCCTAAGCCCATTTGGCAGTACTACTGAATAGTGATTTACCAACCTGAAGTTAAGATGCTTTAAAACTTTAGAACAGATAAACTCCCAGCTTAAAAAAACCCACAACACAATATAAAATAAACTGGCAATTCCCCAGTAGCCAAGAAATAAAAACAAACTACAGATTCTAAAAATCAAAGACAGGTTTAAAAAAAAATCCATCTTGGAAGACTTAAGTCATGTAAGAATTGTAACAGTGCTACTTTTTGTCCTCCAGCAGTCTGCTGTCTTCTGAATAGCCTGTTCCAGGGCTCACACTGGGGATAACAGTAGGTAAAGGCCATTACAGCAGCAGTCACTTTCAGCAGAATGATTCCTTCACCCCTAGCCCAAGGGAGAGGGAAGATCAGTGCTCAGAGTGCAGAGCGGCCATCATAGCCCCCAGGTCCACCAGGACAGTGTTGGAAACAAAATCCAGGCAAAACACCAATGGAAGGGAAGTACAGGTCTGTTAAATCAAAAATTAGAAAAAGTAAACCAACAAGATGGCTCTGTATTTCAACAGCAGCCAGCCAGACAGGCAAAGCCAGACCTTTTGAGAAGTTCTTAGGATGTGAAGCTAAAGCCACTGATTGTGGTGATACTTCATGTTCTTTTTTATGGGTCAAAATATCAACCCAGAGATGTGGTTTGGAAGTGGCACATCGCTCCTAGCGTAGAGAAGAGGATAGAATTGCAGCAGCACTTCAGGCAGTCTTATCTTTCCAAGCTGCTCATGGATGCATGTTCTGGACAGGATGTCCTCTTTGCCCTTGTGTGCCAAAACCACAGGGAGTACCCACTTCAGAAGACAGGACCACCTGACATTTAAGCCTGCATATCTGTGTCATGGTATGCTTTGGAGATCAAACACTTCATAGCCTGACATGCAATAATCCAAATGAAAATACTTCTTCAGGAGTTTTCGTTCTCCCACAAGGAAAGCAAAGACTACCCAAAGAAGACAAGACTACCCCAAGAGATTCTGAAAGCACTGAGTCTCAGCATGATGTAAACCCAGCTCCAAGAGGTCACATGGATAATTCTGCTTCCAGCATTTAATTCCTGAAGCCAAGAACTTCTGTGGACCAGTCACAAGATATTCTGTTTTGCCTGAAATATATAATGCTTCTATTTGACTTCTGAGGTTATTTAACACATCTAAGCCCCTAAGAAATGTAGCTGACCAAAGAAAATGATTAATAGGCAGTATCTTTCCAGTCAAAAAATTGGTAATAAAACATCCTCCCCCACAAGGAAAAAACAAACCAAACAACAGAGCAGCAGCCTAAGTAGGAAGATAATTTCACAGAGATGGATGTTTCATAGGGTGTGAAACACCCTATGCTGACATCTAAGTAATGAGCAGTACACTCTAATGAGTCACTAGACATTACAAATGTGATTTTAATTAGAGTTCTGCTCTCAATTTCTTACATCAGATTGCAAATCGGCAGTTGGTTGCGACAGTAGAAGGAAACAATATTTAAAAGACGGCAACCTCTCCCCCAAAAATGTCCTTTTCATTTAGGTTTGCCAGCCATGAGAATATCTTGATGCACATCTCTCCTGGTCCCAGCCAAACTCAGGGTAGCAGCTCACCTATAAAGATTTGCCTTCCCCAGGCTGAGGCAGAGTTGCTGTGAGCTGCACCTGCCCATGCAGCACTCAGAAGAAAAATTGCACTTGTGGCAATCTAGCAGCTGCCATGCTGGGGAGGCAAACACTGAACAGTTGGGTGTGATTTCATGGTCAAAAGCAAATTGTCTTCCAGGCAGAGTCTGGGATTTTAGAGAAAGAGTTTCAGTTACCCACTGCTTTAATTGATTTTGTATTACTTTACATGAGCTGCAGTTTCTGTATGTGTAATTCCCCATCCGAGGAATAAAATAAAAATATTTTCTTTTTCCTACCATCTGTCCAAATGGTATTTCTGGGAATTGTTCAGCCCAGAAAGTCTCAAGAGTTTACAAACAGACTAGTACACTCACTACTGTAATTTCTAGAAATTACTGGAATACAAATAACAGCTATTAACAGCAGTAGTATTTTCAAGATATTGCATGAGCAAGTCTTTTGCAACACATTAAGAGAGAGGGGGGAGAGTGCATGTGAAAGCATGCACAAAGAAATATTTTTAGGTAAAGCAAACCTAGAAGTCTGTATTCTTTTCAGTCTTATCCCTCTGGTCCTGTCCTAGGTTACAATGTAACATATTCCAGAAGGTCTGTGTTCTATCTCCATCTTCATGAACTGTTAAAATTAGGAGGGGCAGTGTTTTCCTTACCACCTCCCCCGGACTATCTCCTGTTAATGGGCCATTAACACTTTGCCTTATGAGTCATAGATAAGTCTCTCCGGGAGCCATTTGTGTTTAATGGGCCATTGTGAGGACCCACCACATGACTCATAGAATGACATCAGCCCATTGTGAGGACCCACCACATGACTCAGAGAATGACATCAGCCCATTGTGAGATGCTCCACCCAGGGAGAGGAGCCAAGCATTCTCACCTGGATATAATCTGGGCATTTGGACAGAACAGGCATCTGCCTTCTACTGGATTCCCAGAGGAGCAGCCTTTTCTCCCACTGGATTCCCAGAGGAAGGACCAGACCCTTCAACATCACCACTGGACCATTGGAGGAAAACTCCACCCTTCTACAGGATCTCTGCTTCAGCAGAACCATCTGTTACTCCAGGAGGACTACTGGAGCCACCATTCAAACTGGACTGCTACCAACACCCTGACTGACAGGGTGTCAGGTTGTATTCTAGCTGTCAGGGTTTTTCTTTTTTGTTTAATATTGCATCTTGTTCTAATTTTCCTATTAGGTTGTAGTTTGTTGGTTTTTGTTTTAGTTTATTTTGTTTATACATATTAAAGAACTGTTATCCTAATATCTTTGCCTGAGAGCCCCTTTTAACCCTTGTAGTAATTTGGAGGGAGGGGGTTTGCATTTTTTTCTTTTTTTTTTTTTTCCTGTTCTAAAAGAAGCTCCTGCCCAGCTTGGCAGGCACCTGTCTTTCAAAACCAAGACAGTCCCAAACCACTGCAAGGGTTTAAATAAAGAATATCCTGTTTTGGTAATTTTTCTGTATCATCAATATAAAAAATATTATAAATTGCAGGTTTTAGGAGGTTGCATGTCCATCTTTCCTTAAAAAGACCACATGAAGGCATTTAGGAATTTTGTTTACTAAATTAAAAAATTTAGACCAAACTTCAGTCTCAAGGCAGCAATAATCCACTAAATTGTAATAGGGGCTGTATATACTCATAGGAAACGATGTATGCTGAAAGAGAGGCACCAGACACTGAGAATGTCATGATTTAATAACACTGTGTGAAATCAGGTCTCAGTTTATAAGTACATATTAGAAACAAGATGACCACAAAGAACCCAGGAACTTTTAAAGCATCTTATTCACTCATCAGGAATGTGTAGTATTTTACTAAGCAGTCACACAAATACAGCCAGAACAAATTGTTTTGCTTGTCAGGCTGAAAAATCCAAATTTTTGAGACAAAGACTACAGAAATACTGTCAAAAGCAACTTGTTTTAAGCATAGCCTGATAAATGCAGAGGTAAGACAGCCGACTTTAGAAGATTTAGAAGATGACTTTGCTTTGCTGAATGGACAAACCCAAAATAAACAGAGGGCCCAAAGTAGCTGCAGTTTTTGCTTTGCACAGTTTCCTGTGCACACTGTGGGTGTTTTCAGGATCTTTTCAGAGTCAGAAAGAAATCCTTAGGTCAGCAGAGGCAAATTGCAAGGGCAAAAGATAGAGCAAAGCACTCAAAACCAGTCTAAGTAATTTTAGTCCATACAGAAAGACAATGCCTAAGTTATATTGTATGGACCTTTGGAGGAAATTCCTTTCTGTACTCTGCTGATATGAACTCAATCCAGTCTGCCACTGCTACTGGCTAGCTTTACACTGACAGTGCCTGGTTTTATGCTCAAAACCAACAAAGATTGAGGCAGGTAATGGAATCCTTACATTTGGCCACACTGACTAAAATAAACCTTGAACACAGCTTCTGTGTCTGCAATTTGGGTTTGGTGGGGGTTTTAGCTTGAGAACTAATAGTCAACAGAAGTTTTACAGCACTGTGTTTTAAACATAGGTAGTCTAAATCAAAAAGGGAAGGCTAATCTCAAAAGCTCAGGGATCACTCTCCTTCCAAGGAAGCACTGCCATTTATGCCAGCTTGGTAAAAATAATGACACCAAATTATAGCTTGTAACAACCAATTATATTATCATGCTGTTAAGGAAGGATGGAAAAAATTATCTTCTGCCATTATTTTTCTATTTAAAACAAAACACCAACTAGGGCTTGTACAAAGAAGTATACTGAAGACTGCCTCAATTTTAGATAAAGGAAACAGTTGGTAAAGCATTTTAATTACAAGTGGAACATAGTTGTTTTCTTCCTAAATAATTTCTGGTATTAGATCACTTCTGTAACAATATAATTAGGAAATTCAGACAGGGAGGCAGCAAATAGATTACTGAAGGGATTGAAGCTTGTCACTTCCTCATTTTGCTTTTTTTCTTGGTCTGTTTATTTTAAACACAGCTCAGAGACTTCTCTTTTCAACAAATACCTGAGGGCCTGTTGAAAATAGAAGAGAGTCAAAAACTATTCTACCTGTATCAAGAAAAATAAATCTTTAGATATCCATGTGTCAATTTAAATAATATGGAATAAAACATATTTTCATTAATAGCATTAATTAGAAGTAAACTGCAATTTATTCCCATGCTGCTCAGGGCATTCTGTGTGTTAACAGGTGGCAAACGGAAATATTTTCTGCCCATTACTAAATTAATTAACAACTTCCCCCCCCCGCCTCCCCAAAATCTAAAACCACAAAACTCATAAAGTTCTGAGTTCAGGAAGAGTTGCAGAGAAATTTTACTTCCAAGTTGAGGCATGATTCTTGTTTTCCATTTATATCTTGAGGTCCGTGTGCTGAGTTTCACTGAATTTTTACTTCAAACAAATCAAGAAACCTCAAAGGCTAAACTCAGCCAAAATGTCATCTTCCATCTCATGCAAACCTGAAGCCATAAATAGAATGCCCTGAATTCATAAGCCTGGCTAGAACTCCAGTTAAAAATGTAACCCACATTTCAAGACATGTTATGTCCATGAGGGCTCCACCCATGAGCCAAATCACTTCCTCCAATTCAACCTTTAGTTTTAAAATGTTGCCCCATTTGCAATGCCTAGAGAACTCACTGCTTCCCAAGTTTTCCTTCTGTTATCATTATCTACCAAAAATATTATTTTAAATGCTGTCTAACAGCCAACTCAGCAATTTATGTTGTACTTCTACTTTGTCTGCCTTGCCTGAGGATTTAAAAATAAAAAGGTGAGACAAGAATCACTCATCCAAAAATAGTGGAGATATTCATGCAAGTTTTTGATGTGATATGAATAACTGCAGCCATATCGCACATTTGTCTTTAAAATGAGAATACAGAAAATTTACTTGTGACACAATGAAGTTATCAAGCCCTTCAACGATGTTCTGTACAAAATGACAGTAATTCAGCTTTCAGCAATTCAACCCACTGTTCTCTGGGTAAGTTTGACTGTCATGGAAGTAGGGAATCAATGGCACTAGCTACAGTGAGAAAATCAACTAGAATCCCCATTGGCATCACTGTTACAGCTGAGAACTTTCAACCTGAGAGAATACAAGCCCTCCCCTCTTCTCTACGCTTCTCACTACCCTTTCAGTTTCCCTCATGTTAGTTACAGAAAATATTCATTTTGCTGCTTTATTCTTCTGTGTCTCAGCATTTTTAAAAAAACAAACAGCCTATTGGTTTTACTGATTGATATCTCTACTTCTGCTCTGCAGAAGAGACACTCACTTCCTTGGGTAAGCCAGAGCATATTCATGCACATTCAGGCAATAACATTGCAAAAACCCAAACCAAACAAAAAGCTCTGCATTAAGGGGAGATCAGGGAGAAGAGTATTGTGGAAAGAACAACCCATCCTGGGTAGAGCTCATGGAATGGAAAGAGCCTGACAGCTTTAAATAACAGTGGGAACAGGTCTGGCTCACAGGACATTGAACAATGCTTTACAGCATACCAACCTTCTTAAAGAGCTCATTCAGATTTCTTCCTGCTGGTACCTCATTAAAAATTGCCTTCCAGTATTACTTCATAAAAGTACTGGTTAGAGAAGATCAAAGAGTGAGCACAAAGCAAGATCTCCACTTTTGATAAAGAAGATTCAGCAGTGGAAGGATTTGGTTGAAAGATTGATACAATATGAGGCACTGGGTAAAAAACCAAAAGAAAGAATACACAGGAACTGACCAACCCATATCCTGTAAATTGAGACAAAATGGGTTCTCTAGACATTTGCTAAAGAAAAAGGTCATGCACCTTTTCAGCCTAAAGCTGTGGCATAGCTTTTATTTCTGGTTAGCATGGAGGAGAGGGGAAAGAGGGAAACACAGCTTGATCAGCCACGACAATTACTTCTAAAACAACCTTCTCCCCTCCTCACTTCTCTTCAGTGACCACACGAGTGTTCCCGTATCATTCTGTCTTCCTCGATTCATTACAGTAAAGGGTGAAACTAATCCATTTATCCACTTGGTCTCTCATTTTGAGACACCAGGAGGACAGCAGAAATACACTTCATCAGCAAACTATAAACCACAGCCTGGGTTTAAAAACACTTCAATAGACATACAAGCATTAAAAAGAAAACAGGACTATCAATTAAAGAGAAAATTCATTCAAGTTGCAGATGTATCTCATCATGGATCACTAGTGAGTACATTATATGAAGCAGTATCTCCAGAAAGTTTAAGTATTCAGAACTTAAAAAATATTATCAAGACAGAGCTTAGAAACATGATTACAGCTGCCACATTCCCAAACCTGGGGTTTTGTATTTGGACTGATAACTGAAAGAGAGATGACACTGCTGTCTCCAACATACTATTTATTTCACTTTACTGTAAATGAGGTCAACACTTTTCTGGAATTTTTTCCTTTCTTGGCAGCTTCCAAGTATATCTACATTAAAAACCTCTTCAATATTATACTATAATAACAGTATAATCATATACAATAACAATAGCAGCCAGTGGCTGTTTCTTCTAAGGGTCCTGAAAGACAGTAGGGTTTGCCTGAGTGACCAGGCTTTCACTGCAGGAAATCCTCCACTGGTTCCTGAACCATCACAGCTTTTAAGGGAGTTTTAAGGCAAGTGAAGACTGGCACTGGTTTCTCTTAAACCGCAGCACTGGAGGCTGCCAGGACCCAGGAGTCACATGAGTTACAGGTTAACAGCTTCTGCAAAGCACAGATGGGGTGCAGCTACAGGCAGTGACCTTGAACAGGGAGGGCTAAGTCTCAGGTCAACTGGATTAATTTAGTATTTACTGGCATTTCCAAATAATTACTCTGCATTAGGCTAAGATAATATTCATAAGGTCATACCTAGTTCAAGGGCAANAAAGTAGCTACCCTAACAAAAGGAAAAAAAAAAAAAAAAAAAAAAAAAGAAATAGGGAACAGGGCAGTAGCAGCTTTTCTATGGCAGATTAAGGGCAGAAAACACAAAGTCTGAAATGTGTGATTAAATTGACATGCCTGCCATACCCAGTTGAGAAAGACAATGAGCTGTGGTTTTGCTCCCAGAATTTCTCCAACAAGAGCTAAACTTGATTTCCCACCACACATATGGCACAACTGTTTCCTCACACTGCAGGTTCAGAAAGACAGAGAACTCTGGCTCTGTGTTAGCCATATGAGAATCCCATCATAAATAATGCTTTGACATTAATACCAGAGGTAAAGTGAGGTCTAAAAGAAGCCCCAAACCAACCCACCACAGAAAAATATGTTATTTTTTTAAGGAGCCTTTTGGAGAAGAAATAATATAATGCCTCTATCATGGCCCTAGATTAACAAGTTTCACTACATTTGTCCTAAGACAACATTCTAGTTCATAATAAAAACATGAAGTACTAGACAGGCTTTCAGAAAGAATCCAGAGAAGTTACGAGATACCTGCACATTTCTCACACCATTTTCTAGCTACTTCTGACTTCAAAAGTGAAATGCAGCTATGTTTATATAGTATCTGAGACTTACTAAAGGGTCTTACTAAACATGGAAAGTTGATTAAAAAGTTTGCAACAAAAAATCAAATAATTTGTAATGAACTTATTTTACATCTGCAATCAAAGCCAGAACATTACCTCATGAAGTACATTTTGAGTTTCTCCTGATGTAAATAAAAGCATACATGTCCTGTTTGATCTGCAGCATGGTCACTTTATACAGATTGCATAGAATAAAGGTGACATTAGTCTATCAAATAACAAAATGAAGACAATAAATGCAGAAAGAACAGTATAAAATGACAAACCAACATTTAAAAAAAAAAGCTCCTTATTTACCTTCGTTTCCCAGGAGAACGGAGCTGAGTGTTCATCTTGCCAAGTTATGTCCTGAAATAAAATTCAGGAATGATTAAAAATCAGAAGAGTAGCTTCATCTGGGTAGAAGCATCACACAGATGACACATTATGTTACACTGCTGGAACTATGACAACCACTGCTACAGAACTGACTAAAAAGTGAAAGCACTACTTAAAGATGGCACTGATTACATTTTAAGACTGACTGAAAGTAAGTCCTTTGAGGGGAAGGTTATCAATACTATACCAATTTAATCTACAAAATATATGAATGTTTAACCTGGTCTAAATCTCCTGAAATGGTTTCTCCACAAATAGCTTTAAAATGCATTATATTTCCAGTTTTCTACCAGGCATTTCTTTGGTAGTTACTAGCAACACACAGGGACAGAAACAACAAAAGGAGAAGGGGTCTCATGGAAACAAAGTCCCATTTCCTCCCATTGGCAGACCAAAGAGCACAAGCATAACCAGGCAGTCATGAGGCAGTGAAACAGCTGCATGGCCACCAGGCCAAGACACAGCTGGATCCAGCCCCAACAGGACACACTGACAGCCACTCTGAGATAAATATTCAGTGGTATTGAAGGAGCCACATGGCATCCACAGCACAAAATCTGAAATCCATTCTTCTAAGAAGCTGCATTTCTGAAAGTAATCCTAAACTGAGAAATTTAAACAATCTCTTCATACATGGCACGCACTCCAGAAATACATGCGGCCCACACTGAAAAAAGAAAGGGTGGAAAATAATTTGAAAAATGATTGTTGCTCTTATTTGTTGAAGAATTATAAAAACACGATTGCATTTTTATTCCTAATTGTGTCTGGGACTCATTGGCACACTGGATGGTGTATAGGTAGAGGTAGTGAGCTGCACCCTCCATACTGAGATGACCACTGCTTATGGCCACTGCAGCACACCAGGGAAGGAACAGGACTGGGAACACGATAGGGAAAGGAGTAACCATGCAGGATTTTCACACTCCTGCTGTTCAGAGAATAACAGAACACAACCATGTTTCAACACTAGAGAGGAATCCCACTAAACAGGAACCCCATTTCACTGTAGCTGCTTTTTTCTTCTTATTTCTGGCCTATGCCTTTCTAGGAATATATTTCTCAGACATCTGATAACATTCTCCTGATCTGCCCTCTCTTATTTTACCATAGTGCCCTAGGTTACAATGTAA
>VXBU01018633.1:198086-299643 GCA_013400315.1 Bombycilla garrulus | reverse complement strand
TCAATCATTTTTAACTTCCGGAAGAATCCTTTAATGTGTTTCTAATTTTTTTCCAAGATTGGTCTCAATCTCATTCATGACTATTACCATTGCCTAATTAGGAATAAATGAACTTTAGACACAAAACCAAAAAAATTTAATCCAATAGAATAGTATACTTGACAAAGAATTATAGGCTATTTCCAGCACTGTGAGAAAAAAAAGAAAAAACTCCCTGTTTTTAAATCTACTTCGAAAGTTTTTATTCATAAGCATTTTAATAATTTTTCATTATCATTTGAATTCATATAGTGGGAACATAACAGTGTAAAACAATTTTTAAGCATAATTTACCATGTTAGATATACTGTATATCTGAGTATTGAGAAGTAGCACAATCTTTCCAAAAAGGATGAGTGACAAATATTTGGTACAAGTTCTTTTTTATGATGATAAGGTTAATTAAAAGAATTTCAGGTAATCAAAATATGTAGAATTAAATATGTAATACAAAGTAGACTACAGTGTTCTTTCATTAACCATACTTAAGTTGTACAGGTCAGAAAGTAGTGATAAATACAATTTCATATTTTAAGTACAGGCTTACTTAATACAGATTTTCACAATAAAAGGGGACTATCCTTGTCAATCACAAAGTCCCTCCAAATCTATAAGCTATTAATATTCTTTTTTCTTGATTGCAGAGTAACTATCAGCAAAAGAATAAATTACATAGTACAGTAAGTCTTCTATTTTAAAGATTCCAAAGGCAGGAACTTAGAAATATTAAGCTTAGATGTGCACACAAATGGAAATTGTACATGCAAAGAGAAAGACATAATCTGCTTACATGCAGTTTACACTGAAATATTTTATTTGTACAGTTCTGGCTTTCAGTGACTACAGGATAAATCTTCAGATTATAAGTATGTCTGCATTTTTTGTCCCCTTTATAAAGGGAACATTTCAAATGACTGAAAAAAATGTTATAAAAACCTATTTAATGCTCCTCTATCTTCCTATCCAACCTGAAAGATAAGAGTCTGTTCAAATACTTTTCACATACAACAATATTCACGAAAACAGGCACCATTAGTCTTGAGAACTACTGTCATTAATAAAATTCAAAGCAGAATGTGATAACTATCCTAAAAAAAGAGGTTTTAAGGGAAATAGATCTAAATTTTTTCTGTTCCTTGAAAGTCATTACCTTTGTTGTTTCCTCTTGAAAAAATATCCTTTATAATCACAATCTGGATCTTCTTTTGGTTTTTATATTATTATGATAGGAAATTTAAAATACATTGACATAATATTAAAAATTACCACAATCTCTCTGGGCCTAAACACTTGCAGAAATATTCCTGGACATGCCACAGTTTCATCTGAACACTTGGTACATTTAAGCAGGCACACACTCATGGCTCCCTCCTCTTTGGGCTCTGCATCTTTTGGCTCCTTCCCTGCTGTTTCTGAGCAACTTTAATAATAGAGTGTTCCATGGGAGAAAGACTTCAGGCAGAAGTCCAGAGAAAGAGGCAAGAAAAATGTGACTGCAACCTCTCAGCAGGCTCTAGAGTGTGAAATGACAGTAACTAACTACTGTGACCATATTGCTCATGGGGAGAAACAAAAAAGAAGTCTCCTGGTATGGAAAAGGTTTTTATTCAAAGTAAATTCTATATGGTCACAGCTTCAACAGTTTTCATTAAAACCATGCTACTGAAACCTCTGAACACAGAAAGTAAAAATCATGGATTTAGAGCATACTAACTCCTTTTCATAGATGTCTGCACGCTCACTGTCAACTGAAGAGAGACTCCACAGTAATCTGAAATCAATTTACATTACGAGAGTCATTGGACATCAGTGTCTCATCATTTGTCACTATATGAAACAATCTAATATTCTGCTTTAGCAGATGCTCCACTCCAAATATTGAACATAAATTGCAAATCCTTTCCTATTTCTGAACTTCCTTTGAAGTATGAATTTGGAAGAATATTGATCTCTAGTATCCCAGGATCCAATCTCCTTGATTTAAAATGTTGTAAACACACTGCTCATAAAAAAAAAACAAAAACAAAAACAAAAACAAACCCCAAAAAAAACCAACAAAACCCAACAACAACAACAAAAGCTCCACAGAGTTCAGATGAGGGGGAGAGTAAAAGGGCAAGTTACATTAAAGAAGTCAAAAGAAAATTGCTTTAGATCTTCAAAGATTTGACTGTTTAGACACATCTAAAAATGAGGAAATCAGAAGTAGAAGAAATGGATGAAAATAACACTTATTTTCTGCACCCACACATGGGAAGAAACACTTTGACTGTTGGCAGTTGCTGGTGTGTGAAAGAAGGAAAACAACTCTGAACATATCCAGATCTTGTTCTTCCTCATGCCATGAATGTGCCTAAATCTTATTTTCTTCCATGGAATTTGTGGTAGCTGTCCTTCCTGGAAATCCCTAACCTCTGAAGATCCATATCTCATGTAACTTTTACATCAGCCTTCTCTGTAGCAGTCCTGTAAAATTTTCTCGCCCATTGCCATAAAACCTGATTACTAAGATCTGCTTCTTTCAAAGCAGTTTTGACTCTCAAAAATCCTTCATGTCCCCACCTTCAAGGCTATGCAAAATAATTTTATTCTCTCATTATTCAAAGTTTGTTTTTTTTATTTGTTTAATTAGCTAAACATTTTGTCACTCCTAAATTGCTCTAAATAAAAATGTCCAACACAACCTTTTAAAAGGTGAACCTTTTGCTGAAAAACTAAATGGAAGTTTTGTTTAAAAATTGAAACAAAACTTTAAAAAGATCTCCTCAGAAACTATGGTGAAAAGCTTTGACTGATCTGATTTACCTTGAGCTTTTAGTTCTTGAAAGCTTTTGTGATTTTGATGTTTTTAATTCCAATTGAAGAATATGGGAAAAAAGTCATTGTAGACATGAAAACTGCCTCTCAGTAGTTATAGCTCCTTGTACAGATACTTGATTTTAAGTGGGCATGTACACTGCCAATAGACAGAAAGTGGTTTTAATACTTTCATCTTAATCTTTTCTATTGACCAAGTTAGGAGGGATTTCACTGACAGAACAGAAATGATTGATGTATTACCATGGTTTCAGTAGATTCAGGATAAAAGCATAAATATCTAGTTTACAGCTTTAACTTCCTGCCTCATGCTGCCATTCTAAGGATTTGTAGTGTCAAGGAACTTGCATTTATGGATAGAAAAATTTTATAGTTTAGCTGTGATAAATAAAGTTTAAAAAGGTTTGAGTTTTCAGTAAAGAAAATTTTTAACTAGAGATTTGGAAAAAAAAATTGAAAGCATAATTTCATTGCCTATTGCTGGGATTAAGCTTCATTATCAAACAGATGAATGGATACAATTTTCACCTATTCATTTACCTTTCCAGAAGAAGTATTTCAGGACATTTGTACTACCTTTAGAATTTGGGATGTTTGCAACAGCTGTTCTATAACTAACACAGTCCTTTCTGCGAAGGTGCACACATGGAGATATGTGGTAGGCAGGTCTGGCATGGGAACAGACAGAAGGTGGGATATTTAGGGCAGCACTCAGAGCCAACCAAGACAAATCATCCTCTCCATCTTGGTTTATCAGTAGACTGTTGCTCAGCCATGGATACCATAGGAGAACCCAGACACCAGATCCTTGCTAATTAGGGGAGGGTTTGTAGTCTTTAGGTCACTGTCAGGTTGTCTGCAGAACTCACCTACCGTCTAAGCCTTTGACAGAGAAGAGCTAGTAACTCGTGAGTTAAGATAACATGACCATGTAGAAAATGACCCAAGGAAAAGTGGCGTAACCTGATTAGCTCTGGTGAATGGAAATGCCTTTTGTCTCAGACTGTGCTATAACATGGCAGGTTTATTGTTCCTTTCACTGTTTAGGTCACTTTCATACTTGGAAAACAAAGACATGGATTTTATCTGAATTCAAGGTCCTCCAAACCCACAGTGACTTTCACTGCACCATTTTCACAAGATCACTGTTCAAAATGTAACAGTATTTTGAAGGTTGTCTCATGAACTTTAAAACTGGTATATTAGAAAAACTTCAGCATAAGTCCCCACCTGCATGGTGTTTATCTCTGTCACGCCAAATATGTGATATCTCAGTATCCAGCTTCATGCCAGCAACCCTTCACCCACCACTGTCCTCTTAAATGAGAATTAGTATTCAAACTGCTAAACTGCATTGGTATGTGTGCAGAAATAGATGACATTTTCATTTTTTTTCCTTCAAAGGATAGATGTATTGGCTCACTATGGAGTAAATCTCACCCAAGTTTATCAAACTAAGATGAAATGTGAATCACTTAAGACCAGAAGTTTTAAAGCTGCACTGTTTTAGTTATCCTGAAGTATTGATTTTCCTTTGTATTGAAACTCATTCAAGGGATATTAATATTGCCAACTTTTTTGAACATAAACTTGCAGTTTGAATAAGATGTAAATAGCTACCACCCTTAGAAATGAAGAAAACTAGGCTACCTGTATATTTTGCAGCACAAAGTTGAAACTAAACATGTCATTTTTCACCAAAATATTGTTTCCCATTACTGAAGAGAAGTGATGGGCCGGAGGGCCTCATGCATTACAAATCTCATGTGCTTTAAATTGCCAGTAAATCACTTGCAGTTTTGCCTTTAGTAGTTTCTGCCGAGCTCAGCATTTATTGCTTACAGCTGAATACAGCCACCTAAATCATCCATCACAATTTTATGACCTACTGTCACTTTCCATTTCATACACCAAAGAACTGACACATCTTCAGAATGGCAATGGGTGGGCACACTCTATACACACTGAATAGTTCTGTATGTGCAGCTTGATGCAGCGGTTTTAGCAGCACAGGGATAACACCCATGAGTTTTAGCCATCAGCCTTTGACCTCACCTGAGGGGACAGAGATCCAGAGCACAGCCTTGCCCACAGGATGGAGTTCAGAGCTCTAGTGCTTCCTGCCATCATGTTGCTTACAGTGACATGAATGTTTCTGTCCCTCATTGACTCCAAAGAAACAAAGTGAAACTTTACCCTGCAGTACCAGAGACACCAATGGCCGTGGAACACTGAGCAAACACCTGGTTTGCATGACAGACCAAGATTTTGCCATGTTTTAGCTTCTGATTCCCTAGGCAGAGCTAAAATATGAGACAGAGTCTCTCCCAAGATATAAAGTGTGTGTAGCTGGAGATAGCAAAATATCTCGTTTTGGCATTTAAGTCCCTAAGGAGGTAATACTGAAGTGACCAAATGTAGAAAGGGGTGAAATTCAGACCTGTGCTCCAGGCTGGCACCTCTTTATTCCCCTGGGGGTACTGAACATACCATGGTCACAGAGGAGTTAAGAGGTTCAATGGCTCTGGGTTTCTGGAGGCTAATGAAGTGGTAAATAGCAAAAATTCAAAGGTTTCAGTGGATACAGTGTTTAACCAGGTCCAAATTTGATGTCACTATGTAGTTCTCGTAATTTAGTGTCACCACTTGCTGTTGAAGGTTCTTTTGCTGTATTCATATTTTCTTGGGATCCAGCCATATTGACTCTAAACCATCTAGTTTATGGACTTATTTCAAAAGGGTCTAATCCAAATTCCTAAAATGGATTTTTTTTTCCCTTCTCAAATTTCATAATGTCCTTGCATAACAGCAGCTGAGTTCAAAATTCTGAGGTTACACCTTATTACTCTGAGTTTTACAATGAATAGCTCAGTCTGCAGAATTTTCCTGAAAAAATTCTACAAGCTTCATTTTACTGTCTCATCTTTTACCCACTTCATAGCTGTCATTTCATACTGTGTTCAATTGCCTTTCTTTCCTTGAATGGCAAACCAGATGCATAACATAATGGACATTTCCACACGTTATAACGTAGTGTTTTAGATTATTACAAGCACATTACCTCAACAGCAGAATCATATCCTGTTGGCAAAGAGGTGGTAGAAAAATCCAACAGGACCTACAAAAACTGTATCCAATTGGATATGACAGACAAACCAAAAGCTCCATCCATTTACCCAACAGTTATAAAGTCACTTAGATACATTCTTAAAGATAACGAGGACCTTGTTTCCCTGTAATGTGATTGATCTGCACTTTAGATGCTGTGGGGATGGATGCTTAGGAAAAAAGAGAAATAATTTTACTGCAGACACACTAGAAGTGGAATTTATAATTGTAATCAATAATAATAATCACCATTAATCTTTAGTGAGTTAATAATTATTTAATAACTAATTATATCCACCTAAGTATTAATTATTCATTAACTGATCAGTTTTAATCAGCTAATAGTTTATAACTACTTATTATTATTAATTACCTAAAAACAATAAACCAAACAAAGGGATGCTTTTCATATTTTTCAAAACTTCTTTTATATTTTTTTTTCCTCATACTTTTAAAGTGGGAACTCCTGTTGCCAATGATATGTCCTTGGAACATTTTATTTGGGCCAGTACCAATCTGCCACAAATCAGCCCCTTATCCTTAATTTGTCCTGGCTAATTAACTTGTTCCTATGGAAAAAAGATGCATTTAAAAGAAATAAAAAAGAAAGATAAAAAAATAAAAATGCCACTTACTGAATTGGTACTTCAGTGTTTGAATATAGTGTTTGGCGGTTCCAAAGAACTGAGTGTCACTTCAGGAAATTTCAAGACACCTTCAATCAAAGCCCATCAGAACCCTTCTTTTTTTCCAATGTTCTGATGTACACCTTTAGCTTTCCTAATTTTGAGTATCAGAGAATGGGATGTGTCACCCAAAAATTAGGAGGTCCTTTTCAACATGCTGCCCAGGTGGAGGCAGTCTGATGCATAACACATCTCACGTATTAATTTGTGAAGTGAAAAATAGAGTTGCTGTTTCTTCAAAGTATATCCACAGCTTTGCAGGTAAATGTCAGAGTGCAGAGGCTGTATCAGGTAATGCGATCTTATTTTTTCTGGGTACACAAATCTTAACTTCATGTGAGTCATGCTGATCATTCAGCCTGTAAAATACATTCTTGTAAAATGCATAAGTTTGGAGTCTCTGTCATGAAAACTTTACTGAGGAAAAATAATGCTGAGTTTTTTTTTAAGGAAAAATAATGGTGATATTTTTGGTTTAAGATGCTCCTGTTCACTAAATTCATATGAAACAGGATACAAACAATAGGAGAGTGGATGTAATAAAACTGGGAACTCTGATTTTAGAAGCCAATGTGTATTACCCAAGGTTAGATTGTGTTCATAAAGCATGCTGCTCACATTTTGCTATGACTAATATCATTTAGTTCTATCAAAAGACCTTGCGTTTGAAAAAATCAACACAGAAATTCGGAGAGCTATATGATGACTCATTGATTTAGGAAGAAAACCCCAACAAAACAAAAAAAAGAAAAACCAAAACTGCAAAACCAAACACACAAGAACTAAATGTGCTCAGAAAGAAATCACATTTTTATTTGGTTTTCTACAAATGGAGTTTTAAATGATTCTGAGTTGAATGTGCCTGTATGTATGGTAGGTGAGTAATAACACGAGGGAGGTCTCTGAATATCCAATTAACTGACTTCCAGTTGTAGTTTGGGTCTTGTCTTTTTATTCAAACAATAGAAATGTTATAGCCATGCTGGATACGCTTCCAGCTATGTTTATTCATCTGCTGTTTAGACCATAGTAGCTTTTCTGGCTACACCGTCATTCAAATAGTGGGGAAAAAATAGAAGGAGTAAACATGCCTGGTCCACAGCTGGTATAAATCAGTGCAGCTTCTCTGTCTTCAGTGGAATGACACCAATTTATAGCAGCTGAGGATCTGGCTCTTGAAGCCAAGTTATGAGCCAGATGAGCACAATGGGATGCAAAAAGAAGGCATAATGTGGCCATAAATTTGCTCAAAGGCTCTTCACATTTCAATGATAGTCTCTTTGTAGAATTCAATTAGCATTGCTGTTTCTACTCATAAAATATATGCTCTTCCTGAATAATTTTTTTCTTGTTCTTTTACACTGACCAGAGGCCAAATCTTACAGCTGCTGCTGAGGCTAAATTCTATTGATTTCACAACATGCCTTCAGTATGCAAGCTGGACTATTTCACAGAATTTCTATGTTAAACAATATCAACTTGGAAAGCAGTCTGGAAATATTCTTTGGAGTGCAGAATCTAACATTTTTCAGATGTCTCAGTCCCTCAAAGGTTCAACCCACAGTGCTGCCTCTTTTCAGTCATTTCATTTTTGCAATTTATCAATTACATTTTATGTCATGTTAGGTTTTGCGTTCTGATGCATTAAAAAAGGGTATTTGTGTGTGTGAAATATATGCTATAAATCAACAAATAAGAAAGAGGCAGAACCAAGTATCTTATTTACTCTGGGGTAATAGTGAAAAAAATAAAGAGAAAATGACAGGGATAGCTTTTTCAATCTTTCTTGTAAGTCAAGGGAGAAAATAATTTAAAACAAGTGTGTGATAGTATGCCATTTGAAAACACCACTGCCTTCAAAGGTTTATTAGAATTTTCAGGATGTGCGAAGTTCAAAATTAAGAAAAAACAGATATAAACCCCAGCAATATATCACCACTGTATTAATGCATTTTCTGCCAATTTGATCTTAATAGCTAGTCTGAGCCTTTTGAGTGAATCAACAAGCTAGGAGGAGCAGCAACTGTGACAGTCCCTTCTCTGTTCTTCCTGGGCTTAAGAGTCACAGCAACCACCAAGGTGAGATTGTTATTTCCCTTACACGCTGCTGCCACTAGCTTCTTCATTTAGGTGCTAAATCAAGGCTCCTTGTTCTTTCTACTGCAGTGATATCTGCATCCCAAGAGTGGCTCATTTTCTCTGGCCTCTTCCATGTACCATCCAGAAAGTTTTCCAAAAACATAGTGTAGGAAAAGGAGAAAACCACAATTCCTTGCACCACCCTAATATTCCATTGAGGATTTATATTTGATGTTTTTACAATTGCATCTCAAATTTAATCTTTAATTTTGCCTGTACAACTTTCTCTTTCAGTTCTTTTTTTCTCACACAGATGCTAATGTAACACGTGCCCCATCTCTTCCCTTTCCTTTCAAATTCCTCCTCAACACCCTTCCTCAGTGAACATCCACAAACTCTAACCAGACGGTTTAATGATGTTACAAAGACAAGAACTTCAAAAATACTAGACTAGTATAGTCATCTGGGTATGAACCTTTTTAAGAGCATCAGAAAAGAAAATTTAGTATAATTTTTGTGTCTAACATGTGTGTTCAGTCATTGCCTACCTACTTTGTCTCTAAATTTTTGGGCAAGACCTATCCCTTCTTTTCTATTCTATGGCATGTGGAGCTGGATGTGAGTGCTTGCCAAAGACAGTTCATCACAATAAATGACAAATAGTGCTCAGAGTCCTAAGCAATCATTGAGCTGGGAACACAAAAATCTTAAGAACATTCCAAAATGTTCTTTGTTCATTCTTTCCAAAAGAAAGTGCAAGAGCTGGAGGATGTGATTACGCCATTACAACACAGGCCACTGGATTATTGAAAAGAAAATAGATCATAAGGTGTAATAAATAAAAAACTGTAGTATGTTGGGAAATACTTGGTCAACATATAAGGTTTCAAAAAGCTAATTTTATAAACAAAACTAAAAAATATATGAAAAAATTCTTAGAAATAAAGCCAAATATTCAACCATAATAGAATTAAATATACTTCAACAGGAAAAACAATGAAAAATTAATAGTGCAAAAATTATTATTAAAGTCACAGTGAATTTTTAGATGGTCCGTACAAGATTTTCTGTTCTATTTTATATGAGCACCAAAACATTCTCAGAAAAAAATTAATCAGTGAATATAAATTTCTTTCTAAAACACTTCCTCTTATTTGAAGGAGTAAATCTGCCATTTACTTTTGTGGTTTCCTAATTTTTTACTAGGAATATTTTTAATTTTTCTCATCCAGTCTTATAATTGTGCAAAAACATAAAAAAGACTTGCAAATTTTATATGTTAATTTAGGCTAAACCAATATTCAAAGTGAACCACTGTTTTTGTTTACTTTTATTGACTTTAGAAGTGACCAGGCAGCTCAAAATAAATTGCAACAAATTTTGGATGATTTTATCTGGTCAGATAAATTTCTATCTGATTCCTTATCCAGACATCAGAAATGGGATTTTTTTTTTTTCTCTTCTCTCCTTTCTCAATATCTGTTACCTGCATGAAAAAATACCTACTTTAGCAAACAAAATTGGTTACATGCATGTGATCTTACTCTGGTCTTTATTCTTCATTATCTGAGCCCATTAATGTCTGTACAAAATGAGCCTAATGAATCTGTCTCAGTTTGGCAGCATTTTATTCCTCAGTAAGCAAAAACTAAGGATCAAGAAAATTCCTTTCACTCAACCCTTCTGTGTAGCTAGATTGCTAATCTAAGGATTTTTCCTCTTCAACAAACACAAAGACAATACTTTTTAAAAACACCCAGAACTTTGAAAATAAAGTTGAAACTGTAGTTTCCAGCTATTTTTATTTTAAGTGATACCTGTTAGGCTCAGAAAAAAACTCCAAAAAAAAAAAAAAGCTTTAGTTCTGTTTCTCAGTTTAAAAAAAGCTTTAATCCTGTTCCAGGGTCCAAGTGAATTTGTTCTAAAGCACTGTCTAGATGCCTAAAAGAAATCATAGGGGAAACTAAGTATCTTCTTTTAATCAGGCAGAAAAAGAAAAATTATCTTCTTTCCTCTCATCACAACATCAACTCCCTCAACTTCAATCTTTGCCAAAGACTGTCCTCTAATCCCATTTGACATTTTTAATCTGATTTTTCTAGGTAATAGTTTGAAGACACTAAAAGCAGAAAATAAATTATTCACCTAAAACATCAAAGTTCGATTTTTCTTCTAGATGTCACTGGAGGCTATTAAAGTCTGTGAATAACATGCAGTTAAAATAACTTTCAAATGACCATAAATGTAAATCACTGGGATTCAATACTAACATGTAGTTATGGCAGTTTTCCATGGATTTGGATTTTGATCATATGGCAATTTTAAAACAGGATCTTATATGTCTTTACCAACTAACTTCCCACAGTAAAGTTATAAATTATTTTGAATAAGGATTGTGAGTGAAGCTGTCAGTTTTGATGTCCAAATTATTAATATTTTATTAAGAGGAAATTTCAATACATAGTTGTGGCTGTGTAGTTACATAGTCCTGTTCATAGTTTGTTCCTTTTCTGTCATTTGAGTGATATTTTTTCATAATTTTTATATGCCTAATATAATTAATTTCTTCTTCTTTGTCAAGGGAAGTTCCTTTGAACAAGAAGTGCCTTGCTTATGAGGGATACAGCATTTTGTATTTTGTGAGGAGTGAAAGAAGAACGCTGTATGTTATGTGCATTCTTAATTGAGATGCTCTGCTCAATGGCATCTGAAATTCCTATGGCTATGGTAGCATGGTATTAACATATGTAAAGGGTAGCTAAAGAGTATTGGCAAATATTTGGTATTTAGACAGTTTTGAACTTTCAGGAATGAAGGAGGAATGAAATATTGAATTTTTACAGTGGCATTTCAGATCACTAGAATATTTTAAGTATCATTTTCATGTAAATATAGATACTGATTAAGCAATAGTTGGCTAAACAAAAAAATTAATGACCTTACTAGATCAATAACTGCTTTAGGGAATTTTATTAATTTTTTACTTTAGAATCTTATACTTTCATGTTTTTTTAATACAATTTTCATAAAACAATATGAATGTCATTAACCAGTGGCTAAGAATATGTTTAAGTGTTTTTTCATCAGAGGTCTTCATAGAGTGTTACAATCACACAACCTTGTAACTTCTGTGCTTCTATTGTGTCTTTTTCTTTTCTGTTTTTACTCACTCTGTTTTTATTTTAGCGATGTATCCTGAGAACTACAACTGGAAAGAGACAGCTTAATCCAAGCTTTCCTGGAAAATGGCAATATCTCTATAATGTACTTGCCTGTTGCCTAGTGCAATTATTCCAGGGCACGAAGACAATGCAAAAAAATACATAAATAAATAAACAGCAAATCCAACATTGCAAGTCTGTTCAGATGTTTTGATATGCCTCTGTTTTTGAAATCTTGTAGGAAATTTGGATTAATAATGTGTTACTAAAGTTTTGGTTTAGAAATTCAGAGAAATATTCTTGTCTACTGAATAATTTATAAATATGATTTATTATTCTTGGGTTTGAGTCTTGTTGCTTATGCCATTCTGTCTTTGCTCTTCAGGCAGTTTGTGAGGATGGGAACACTGCTTCTGCATGTGTCAGCATGTTTATTTCCAGTCACTGAGTGCCACACAAATTGTGTCATCCTGGTGTATTGGACTCACCAAACCTTTAGGAATCCTGTGTTGAAAATCTGTCTCATAACAGCTGGATTTTATCTACAGGCCACTGATTTAAAACAGATTTCAGACAAACTCTGCGCTTTTTCATCTTTCATCTTTTTATGACATTCATCTCCATGAAACACTAGGGACTTTTCCTTACAAGCTATTTCATAACTTTGGCTACTTTAAGTATGAATGATGTTCTGGGACTGGTTTTTAGCTATAAAAGTGGCCTAATTAACAGATATATGATTTTTTTTCTCTTAATATTTGAACTTTTAGAAGGTAATTTAAGGTAAAAAGATATTCTCAGATGCTTGGAAGAGCCTTGACATCATCTTGGTTTCCTTAATTTTCCTACCTAAATGATTCTATTATTCTGTTATGCTGCTAAAATTTTTAATTTCAGGGAATTGAAAATTTGAAACCATACTATTCTTGATACAGGAATGTTGGCTGAGCTTTTGTCTATAACAAGCCAAAAAGTTTCTAAGGAGGTATAGGCTGGTAATGCAGACATTTCTTTGATAAATGTTTGTTATTCTCATACATAAAGCTGTTGGATTCTCAAGGGGTGAGATCTTTATGGGATCTGTCTGATCTTTATGGGAGGGATCATATGGTGAAGACAGGAACAAGATCGAGCAATCTCCAGAGGCAAGGGCAGGAAATGTTATGTTAATAAGATATAAAAAACTGATGTTCCATGAATAATGCCTAAGATTGTCTATCTTTTATCATGTTTGTATGCTTGTTTCTTTGGTGTTTAGTTTGTTTCACTGCTAGTTATAGTAATTTAATAAAAGATAGTTTTTCTCATTCCCAACCTTGTCTAGTGCTTGATCAGGTCATTGTGAAAAATCTCACATGGGGTCCTCTACTCTGGAGGATTCTGCATGCTGGCTTACTGAAAACAAAAATCTACTTTGGAACCTGGGTGGTGTGCTATTGAAGAAGGATGATATTGAATTCTTCTTGCCTAAGCAGAAAATTTCTGCCTGGCTTTTCCTGGACAGCTGGGGAGCTGTGGTAATCAATTTGATATACCTAGGTAAAGCTAATACTGCTGCAGGCAAGAAACTCATCCATATCCCATAACAAATTAATCCAAATTATTGTGGAGCTTTGTTGAAGGTAATCTGTAATTTTTATCATGATAGTTTTTGCTGCCTGTCCTGGGAGGTGCTCTAGGGGGCATGCTTATTTATCTTCCATGTTGGGTGTGAAACATCTCTTCTCTGCTTTTCAACTGTCTCATCATAAAAAGCTTCATTTGAATTCATCTTATAAGGTGCAAGACACAAACAACATGATGTAGTCATTAAAGGCGCAGTTTTGCACCTTTTCTGCAGGGAGGAAATAATAGGTTGGTATTTTACCTCAACAATTTCAAAACTGCTAGTTCTCTTTTGGAACATGTCTTCACTATATAAAATCTCTGGTCTGATAATAGAGGCTTTAAATTCAACACTCACTGTGGATGATTGATAACTGGAATGAGTATGCAGAAGAGAAGGATTATGGAGAAAAATAGTGAAACATGTAAGAGGTCTGAAGGGATTGACATACAAGAATAGACTAAAATTTTAATATGTGTAGAGTACCTAAACAAGAACTGAGAAGGGATTGATAGTCATGCAGGGAGTAAACACAATAACTTGAGGCAACCAAAGGAAATTAATCAGAAGAAAAACTAGTTAGAAAAAAATTAGGAAAAGTAGAATTGATTAATTTCCTAGAACAAAAGGGGAATTCCCATCACCTCAAGCCTTAAATCCAACGCAGAGGAAAAACACAATAGGGTGTTCTCTTGGGAGATTTCCCTCATTGCAAAGAAATGTTGCTTTATGACCTACTAGGTCTATTTAATCACCAATTTCTCTGTATAGGTAATTAACAGCAAAAACACTGCAGCAAATCCTTAGAATACTGTCTTACATTCACATGGGCAAAGATGACAACTATTAACCATGTCATACTATAAGAAAAATTTAATAATTATGTGTTTTCTAAGAAAAAGATGGTAGACTGTAAGCCAGGCTGGAAGCTTCATGAATATTTAGATTAAGTTATCTCTTTTTCCTTATTGTCCCTAGTTTGCCACCTGTACATTGCAGTATTTATTGCTCAAGAGGTTATCCAGAAACAGGCTTTGGGAATATATTGCCCATTGAGAAATGTAATTAATTACTATTGTTTCACCTAACAGATTTCAATTTCAGAACATTTATTTTCTAAAGTCGCTGATGAGCTGACTGGGAAAATGAAACACTCGAGTTTAATTACCAGTCAAAATTACAGCTTTCTAAGCAGGTACTTCATCTCATAGCCTTTTTCTAATTGTCTCTTCTTATAATATAATATGTAGTTATATCTGCTGCCTTTCACATTGTTAACATCTTACTAACACTTTCAGGCCAAAAAGAATATAAGACGATTGTAAGATGACTTAAGTGTGGCTTCAGAGTGCACTAAACAGCACAGTTTAATTTTCTCACAGATGCTTACTTATTTTCCCATGACTGGTGCAGAAATGAAAAAAGGAAATTGCCTAAATATAACACACTGGTATTAAAACTTTTAGGTATTTTCAAACACAAGTTTATAAAATATATTGCAAGTGAGACAGCTGATATAAAGAGCATTATTAATGTCGATGATACACTGCCATGACTGCTGAAAGTAGAACTTGAAGCCAGATTCCCAGTGGAGAGACCATGCCCTCAAGGACCCGAGCTCTGCTCCACACTGTGAGCATCTTCAAGATAGGGCAACTTATAACAAAACATATATCAGCACTGTCAGCCTCTAAAAGACTAAAAATGTCAATAAGAAATATTTTAATCACCACTGGGTTTATAAAATCAGATTCTGTTCCTGAAAAAGAATAGCTTTCTTCTTCCTCGCTGGCTTGCCCAGTTATTTACAGTTATCTTTATTCTTTACATTGCTTATTTGGGATAATCAGATGGAGTTGCATCTGATTAATCAGCTGAACCCATAATTCTTCATATTTGACCTCCACCTTCTATGTTGCCCCTCTCATATTCTCTGGTATAATCTTTGCAGCATTATTCTTTCTCCTAGGAGGTGGGAGAGGAATATATTGTAGACAAAAAGGTGAAAATCAGATTTAGGAATGGACTATATCACAAGTCCAGCTCAAAATGCAGTATTTGTTCTATTCCAAGTAGGAAAATGTGTATTTCTATGCTCTCTACCTTAAAAATCATCATTAATTCTCATATGTATCTAAACATACTACAGGAGTCGTTGCCAGAAATTTTATTTTTCGCAGTTATGAATTTCAATAACTGGAGCAAAACAAGCTGTTAATGGGATTGAGGTGCCATACAGCTAATACCTGCATATCTTTAAAGATGTTCAATATTTTCTTTTTCAGCATGGATACAATTTATTCTTATTAATTGCAGATGTGAATTAATGAGAAAAATACTATGATTTGAAACCATGTTCCATTTCCATTTGTGTTGCGTGTTGCCTTGTGAGAGTGACAGAGAGAAGATGCAAGACCAGACAAGTATCAGGTCAATTCTCAGGATGTTGACAAACCATTTGATTATACTCATTCTACTGAGTTCTAATAAATGAATGCATAATTTAGAACCAAATATCTTCAGTGCTGTTGCTGTTCATCTAAATATAACCACTCATTTCAAATTATTGTAATATTAAAAATCTGATGCTCAGTTGTTTACTTATGTGTCAATGACTACACATCACTTTACTCTTGTCTCCAACAGGAAAATTTTCTGTGCTTTGATTAATTTAGAATTCTCTACCTCCTCCACTAAAAAAATCACTAACACAAATCCACCAAAGACAAAAATGTCTATCCAGGTACTGTCTATAAATTGCTGCAGACTTCTTATTTTCTAGTTCTGGTTAAGATATGTGGCCACAAAAACACATATAAACAAAAACTGTCTCATTTACCTATTGGGTTTTATTTTTGTTGATTTTGGGCCAAAAGGAAAAACACCCACAAAATAACAACCCAAAAGAAGGACAAAAAATCTTGCTGAAATCAGCTGCAGAGATGAGCCAAGGGAAAAGTAACAAACACACACACACTTACATCCTCTCTCTCTCTCTGTGTTTCTGGGATGTTTATTCCTTTTATTTTGATGTTTGATGGTTTTAGATTACCAGGGTTTTTTTCAGTTTGGTTTGGTTTGGCTTTGTTTTTTTTTTTTTTTTTGGTGACACAAGATATTTCTTAAAGTTTTTCACATACAAAATTTGGTTCCTTGTAGTTGTTTATTTGATTTTCTAGATTTGAGACTGGGTACAGGTGTTTCAAGTGAGCAAATGTTCAGAATAGGTAATTTCTTATGATGAATCAGGGATATTCTGGGTAGTTTTTTTTCATCCCTTCCTGCCTCCCTGATTTCCCCTTTTGTGTTTATTACCTTATGCTTTCAAATTTCTGAAGTTTTATATGTCCTGACTACAAATATTTTTGATGGCAAAAATAACTATTTCATTAGCATTTATATAATTTTATTTTTAGAGGATAGAGGAGATAACATTATCCTAGTCATCAAGAAAAATAATAAAATCTTAAAAATACAGGGATTCACATTAAGATGACAAGAAGAAGCGTATTACATGTGAGTGTATTGAATTAAACAGAATCCTCTGAAACATAACATCACAGCATATAATACATCCTATAAAATATTTTGCACAAAGAATGGATTATGTGTCTATCCTTCAAGATCTTTATAGATTTCCAATACTACAGTGAGGACTTTAGGAGTGAAAACACTGGAGAGAAAACTGCTTAAGACTTTGATCAGGAATAATTAATTGAAAGAATAAAAGAAATATATTAGGTCATCCAATTTAATTCTCTCATGTTTCCAGAAAATAGAGACAACAGCCATAATGTAGCTCCTTTCCTTATGATGTGCAACACCTATACCTTCAGGGTAAGATTAAAAGTTTCACTAAACAACAGGGACTCAAGAATTCACAGTAAAGTTTAACAAGGAGATGGAAATGAAAGGACTGGAAATATGTTTGATATGTGTGTCTCCAGTCATACTAAAAGACGGGTTTGTCTCAATAGATCATTACTGGTCCTTGCAAAATGGCATATTCCTCCTTCAGAAGGCAAGATTTTTGTAAGATGTTTAGAAAACAAGGTTTCCGAAGCAGCTTCTTCCCTTTTCCCACTTCCATTACGCCTACAGTGAATTACTACTAATCTTAAAAATAGGTTAAAAAATTAAAAAATTATAAAAAACAAACCAAAACAAAAACAAAATAGTTCTGGTCATTGTGGACATAGAAAGCTGGGAATTTTGTCATCCATTTTTGTATTAAAATGCAACAATGTCAACTGTTAGGCAAGGTAGAATTAGATAGTTCACATTAAACAAATTGTGAGGATTTTGATCTGCCTCAGGCATTTTCCAGTGCTTGCTTAAAATCTTGCATTATTTTTCTTAGTCATAAAATATGCCATACACAAATTCAGCCATTTACATTAAAGAAATATAAAATATGTTTTTTCTTGTTTTCCCAGCATAACAAGGGAAATCAGGGTAGCACCAATTTTTTCATTATTATTTTAATGTGTTAGCTAGGCAGGATGAATGCCACATTTCTGTTGGCAGTGCATAAGCACTGGGACAGCATATTCCCTACCCTTCAACATCAAAAGTCACAAGTCACTAAGTGGGAATCAGTTCCAGCAGCTTCCCAAACCACCGGAATTTCAAATCTGAGGTAAGAGATTCTTTGGCAAAGCTTAGATCTAAAACGCTTTCCTTTGCCTCCTCTTTTAAGGAAGGTAAACTCTTGCCTGCCCCAATGTATATCTGACCTAACTCATTTCCTGCATGGCTCACAGAGAGATGCATTTTCTTTATCACAACCTACTTCATTTGAATGTGCTGCTGCTGTGCCAATATGCCGTTGTCATTAATTATAAATGAAGTGGACTGAGTGTGCTGGTTTTGACTTGGGTACAGTTAATTTTCTTCCCAGTGGCTGGTATGGGGCTGTGTATTGGATTTGTGCTGAACACAGGGCTGATAATACAGAGATGTTTCTGTTATTGCTGAGCAGGGCTCACACAGAGCCAGGGCCTTTTGTGCTTCTTGTGCTGCCTCACTGGTGAGGGGCTGGGAGTGCCTGGGAGGCTGGGAGGAGACACAGCCAGGACAGGTGGAGGAAGCTGAGGGTAGAAGGAGCAAGGGGAGGATGTTTGGAGTGATGGAGTTTGTCCTCCCAAGTCGCCATTCCCTGTGATGGGCCCTGCCCTCCGGGGATGGCTAAACCCCTGCCCAGCCATGGGAAGCAGTGAATGAATTCCTTGTTTTGCTTTGCTTGCACGTGCAGCTTTTGCTTTTCATATCAAACCGTCTTTATCTCAACCCATCAGTTTTCCAGCTTTTATGCTTCTGATTCTTTCCCCAATCTCTTTGCTGGGGAATGAGCCAGCAGCTGCCTGGGGCTTGACTGCTGGCTGAGGTTAAACCATGACAGTGAGTCAGCGGCTTTTCTGTCCTTTCTTCGACTCAGATTCTGCCCTGCAGAGGCAGCTATTGAGCCATCAAATGCAGGAAGATGTTATGAGACCTGTAATGCCCCATAACTTTGATATGCAGCTCACCCAGACACCTCATTCAGGCAATAAATATTTTAGAAGGGCAGTAGACAGATAAGTGAGTGAATTAATTCATGCGTTCTTATTTATGAAATGCTTGCTCCCAGATTCTGTTAAAATTTTACGTATTGGAGAAATGGAAATTTACTTTCATGAAATGACCATCAGCTTTCCTCTACTGCAGAACTGGCACTGCAAGCAGCACATAGGCAAGGGCACGACCTCCTTTTGAAGATCAAAATCCCTGGCAAAATTGTGCCAGTCTCATCATGCCATTTCTGTGAGCAGATATGCCTATCATTTAAGAACAAATAAAGTAATTTATTCCATTTATGGCTCATTTTCCTTAAACTTTAATTAACTTATAGAGGGTCAGAAATCCTGTTTATGCTTCAAACAAAACTGCTTTTCCCCTTTGAGATACTTGGTTTCTTTCAACTTGTTCCCTGATAAAAATATCGTTGTGTGGAGACCATCCTGATATGAAATTATTTCTTTCTTCTTTCTCTTTCCATCTGGGACTTCTGTTACTCGGAATATTTTATTTTATTTTTGAAAAATATTTATCTATCACTAGATAAATCATTATTGGTTTGTATCTGTTATAGAAACTGAATATATTTCCATTTTCAACATATTTACCAGCGAGACCAAATAAAAGATCCTTAATAGAAGTCAAAATAATACGTTTTACACAATTCTGTTGCATTAACTGAGGAGGGCAGGCTGACTGCTTGTTTTGCTTTGCTGCTGCTACAGCAGCAGGTGCGTCTGCACCATGCAATCTGGGAATATAGTGTCACTTCCCAGCAGGAGGAGGTACCAGTAGGACACAGCCCCGTAGGGATGGCAGCTCCTGTCCTAAACAACTTATAGGCACGTTAGCAGTCTGCATTTGAGGTCTTCAAACCTGAATGCAGTTACTAATGCTGATGCCAGCTCCTGGGCTACTCCAGGTCGGTTCATGCAGATCTTGTAACACCATGCAATCTACGTGCACTTACAGCCAAGGCAATTTGCCTGAGTGGGAAGTGATAATACCATAAGTGATGTGGCTGAACTTTTGACCAATTGTGGTAGGCTGACCCTGGCTGCTCCAGGTGCCCCACCAAACTCATTCTGTCACTCCCCACCTCAGCTGGACAGGAAACAGAAAATATAACAAAAGGCTCATGGGTTGAGATAAGGGTGGGGAGATCACTCACCAGTTACCATCATGGGCAAAACAGGTATGGCTTGGAGAAATAACCTTATCAACAAGAAATCAGAGTAGAGTAAGTAGAAATCAAGTCCAACTGTATAACACATTCCCTCCTTCCCAGGCTCAATTTCATTCCAGTTTTTTCTGCCTCCTCCTCGGAGCAGTGCAGGGGGACTCTAAATGCAGGCTATTTCAGCCACTCTTTCCCCCTCAGGGAAGGATTCCTCACACCACATTCTACTCTCTAGCATTGTTCAGCACAGGTTTTGCCTGTTACCTTTCCCAATTACTATCCTTATCTCAAATACCTCACGCCCCATGTTGGGCACCAAGAGGGACTGTCATGGTTGACCTTGCCTGAACATCAGGTGCCCACCAAGCCCTCATTTTCCACATCAGTCAGACAGCAGGGGAAGAAAAGAAGAGGGTATGAGCTTGTGTGTTAAAAGCAAAAAAACCAATCTCATGTGTAAAAAAAAAGCAAAAGCAAAGACCTATGTGGAAGCAAAGAAAACCAGAAGATTCATTCTTTACTCCTGATGAGCAGGTGATGTCCAGCCTTTTAATATTTTATAGCAGCATTATGTTTAATTAGAAACAGATGCATTATTTCTGTGAGCATAATTCTCAAATTAGAATTTGCTCCACAAGACATCTGTCCCTACAATCTATAGGATGTTAAGTCCATTACACCTCTTTTGTAGCAAAACTTCATAATAGAAATAACTCTGAATAAAGATCCTGAAGCTGAAAAATCTAAAATTCTTGTAAAATTAGGATTTGGGATTTGGCCACATTCTCCAAGCAGGTATTTCAACTTTGCTTTTGGTAAAGGAGTTTACAAACTTCATAATATTTATTAGTTTTCAGTCCTTATTATTTCCTTTTTAGTAAACCAGTAACACTGAGAAATGCTGGTTCACTTTAGCCATCAGTCCTTTATCAGTCAGAACTTTTTATACTTTGTCTGTAACCTTTAGTCTTGGATTCCTTCCAGTTCCCAGCATGGGCAAAATCCCCACATCTTTATATCTGAATTCTAGTCGAGAATTTATTTTTCTGAACTCATTCAGGAACTGTTATAGTGAAACAGTGAAGGTTGATGACGTTTCCTCCATCATGCTCAATGTGTTTGTTCAATTCCCATGGGGTATAAACCAACATTGTAATTTAAGAAGAAAATAGCATCTGAGATTAAAATCTGGCAGCAGGAAGAAGAAGAAAGCATTGCATGTTTGTAAAATTTAGGTGGCACAGCGATCTTTACTTCAGTGATATGCAAAGCCCTCAGCTGGACCCATATTTTAAGAGAGAATAAATAAAAGAATTCTTAGCCAACTGAAATTATTTTATTTAGTTGGAAAAGAAGAGCCTTGGATTTATAGCTATTATGACCAAAAGGGAAGAAAATCAACTTCTTTTTGTAATAAGTTAGTATTCCATTTAGCAATATATTGTATGTATTTAAGCATATGACAGTTAAATCAGCTAGACACTGTCCTGGGTTGATTGAATCTGGGGAAAGGAAAAGTTCTACTTTAGGAGCTGAGCTCTTGAGCTTCCCCTTCCCTTTCTCTATCTATTTAAGTCTCCACTAGAAACAGTATCAATCTCATCATACATTTTGCATTAAATAAATAAATAAATAAGTTATGCAGATTCCAAATATATAATGCATAGGTACTCCAAAAAACTTGTACTCCAGCTGAATTTTTACTGTAAACACTCTATACTTATAAAATAAATCTTTGGAGAAAGCTCTGCTTTCCTTTTACTGTAATACTGCAAAGAAAAATAAGCAAGACATTGTAAAAATGTCAAAAAAGAGAGATGTCACCTAAGAGCATATTAAAGGCAACAAATAAATTGTTGTGAATTCACAGTAATATTTCATTTCAAACAACTTTCCATTCTTGAGTGCTAGAAATGACCCATTGTTGAAAAGCAATGTGATTTGTGACAGTGGTGGTGTGAGAGTTCAGTGCAGGAATCTGTAAACACATTTTGGTTCTATTTCAGTAATTGCTGAAGCAGACATAAAGGACATTAAAGATTTAGATTTTTTTTTTTTAATGCTTCTCAAATCCGTATTCAAGCAGGATACAACCCCCTCTTACTTTTCACCCTCATATTGAACTCCTCATAAATGACACAACACTTCAGGAGAGAATGATATTGACAACTAAAGCTTCCCAAAAGTAAATGTTGCAATTTATTCAGGGATACAAGCATGTCTCACCTTGTCAGCTTTCAGACTTTTGAGCTGAGAAAAATAGGTGCAACTTTCCATTAAAGGTCTGCTTTAAGCCTGGTAGTTAAGAACATAAAAATGGTACCTTAAAGATGAGTCCTAAATCCTAACTGTGAACCACTTAGAGCATTGATTTTCTGAAGTGCTGAGCACTCTGCAGCTCAGGACAAGGCAGTGCTGTCTGTATGTCCAGTTTGGGTGTTATATATGGGTGCTTTGGGTATTCAGGCTACATGTATAGGTGCTTAAACAGATTTTACTAAAACTGTTCTACAAGGATTTGTAGGCTAAACTCTAGTTTTACCTAGATTTCAAGGTGTCAGATGGTGTAGTCTGCTAAAAAGCCCTGTTAAAAATTTTCAGATTTGAATTCTGGGAGTGTAATGGAGATGAAAACATGCAATATAAGGATAATGGAGAATGACTGCAATTTGTTTCTCTTGTCTACGTGATGATCTTGAGCCTTGACTTGATATTCAGAGCAGACCAAGCTGTTTATATGCACTTACACTAAGCTGAAATAGCTGTGCTTGGTTGGTTCACAATGTTGTACAAATATATTCCAAGGTATTTTATTAAAGAGCTTTCAATGACAGCCAACTCCAAACACAAGACACTGCTGGATGGGATTATTATTCATGATAACAAGAAATGACTGGCTGAAGCTTGGGAATGGTCTGTGAGTGCTGGAAAAAAACAGCAGAAAAAGAAGGATTGATTTATCTGGGGGATGAGGGTATGATAGGAAGCTAAGTCAAGTGAAAAAGAAATAAAGGGAAAAGAAGAAGTAAAGTATTTGCAGATGAAAATAAATTAGAAATAGAGATATCAGTGCAAATGCAAAGGGTTTTGTCATCAATAATTAATAGTTTTCCCATGAGAGAAAGGAGAAAAACCATCAATAAAAGGATTGAGAATGAGTGATGTGATTAGGGCAAGAGATAGGACAGGAAGTTTTCTTTGGTAAGGGCATTCAAATTAAAATGGAAAAGAGTTGCAGGCAGTGGGGGTACAGAATTTCAGGAAATCAAATCCAGCTATGCTCAGCATATAAACATGTGTGGATTTCAGCAGTGTAGTTCTTTGGAGCCATTGGCTCCCAGACACATTAAATGGAAAAAAAAAAAGCACATTCTAATTGTCTGAGTATATTTTTGGTTTAAAAACATACCATAAGTGTGTCTGTACCTGACTTGAAGACACATTTACAGTGCAATACTAAATTTCTTCCAAGAATCCTGAATCAAGGACATACTTCAGTTTGCCGCCTTGAACTCTAGCCCTCATTACCTTAATGGATTTAACTTAGATCCTTAATCACATATAACACTGTCCACTGCTACAGTTCCTCAGTCACAGAAGGAAGAGAGGCAGTTGGCAGCCTGCTCACAGAACCACTGGCCACAACAGGCTGCTTTGGCTGCTGCTGAGTTTCTTTGCTGTGAGGTCAGGGGGACAGGGCCACCTGCCCCAATTCCTGATATTCAGAAGGATGATCACAAGGAAGCTACACTCTCTTTGGTGGCCTGGTACCTCATTTTTCCATCTGTTAATTGCAATTGAATTAGGGAAGGTCTGAAAGAGTTGCAGCTCTTATCTGCAGGAGATGTGATGCTGCTGGTGCTGGTGCAGCCTTGTGCTCCTGTTTGCCAGCTGAGGGAGTTCCAGGTAACTGCTGCTGGTCTTTACACGCCAGACACCTGCAGCCTTGTACTGACACCACAGGGAGACTTTCCACAAAGGAAAAAGTCACCAAAGAAAGAGGTTAATTAGGCAAAGAATTCTATCCCTAAACAATGATGCAAGTTCCATACTGAAAGACAATCTAATGAGGCGAGTAGGATAGACTTAGACATAGTGTTCATGTCAGGCAGGTAAAATTAATTTGCTGTCCTTGATAAACCGTAAAATATATTTTTAACTGACAAAAGTATTAGCTCAATAGACATCTTTATAAGGCATAGATAAAAAGTTGCTCCTTTCTTTTTATCTTTCTTTTCTTTTTAAAAGTTTCTCTTTCTTTTAATCACTTTATAAAACATTCTTTCCTGTGCATGGAGAAAATGGTCCACAGGTAAAAGGAAGATTGTCATTGACTCAGGAGAATGAGTCACCTGCAAAAAGACTTGGCTGTTAGTGCTGGTATACAGATCTTTCTCTTTAGGTGTCTATGTAAGACATCTCTGTGAAATCCTAACAGGTAACTTAGCAATATTTTTTGAATGTAGAGAATCTTTTCCATCACAGAAACATCTCAGTTCCCCTACAATAAATGTATTATTCAAGTACTCCTAAAGAAATTCAGTGAATTGTGTAAACAAGTTATTATTTATTTTGTTAAAACATACTCTCTAACTTCTGAGAGCAAAATTGGCAAAGCAAAACCAGCAAGGTAATAAAGCAACCAAATTCCATCCCCTTTTCAAAACAAACGAAAGGAGTAATTTTAGTGGAAAAGTAAATAGCAGGAAAAAAACCTATCTGAAACACCTGAAGGAACTGGCCATAAAATCAGCTACAACAAAAGCATCAAACCAAAGTCTCAAAAGAATCTGGCCTTCCCATGTCTCAGTCAATTCAAGACATCACAGAACTTGCAGTGACAAAGCACTGGTAGGACATGACAGCTTCATATCTGAAACCCTGTCAGGTTTCAAGGTTAAAGCCGTATTTATGTTTTCAGAGTTTTTCTTCCTAATTTTTAAGGTTATATCTGTGAATATTATAATATCTAATCTAAAAATTTCTAATAGGTTAAAAGGCAATATATCACCATCTTTGAAATGTGATGTTAACAGCTTTATAGTTAAATTAGGCCATGAAAAATGGCTAAAGGTTGTCCATGGAAAAGCTATTTTTTATGACAGAGATAATTGAACCCACAGAGAGGAAAGAACAAGCTGAAAATGATTTAGAAAAATCATCATGAAAGTGTGTCATTATATTAATTTTGGGAGAAAATAACTTTTTTTTATTTACCTATCTCTAATAAGTTCATCTTTCTCTGAACAGACAAGCTAAGTGAATGTCAAAATGTTAATGATGAACAAGTTGAAAGTTAGATTTTAGCCTCTGCGTGGCGCTGAGCAGTTAAAACAGTATTTCTGACATCCTTGTAATGCAACATGAGATGGGTCTTTGTGAGCCTCTTTTTTCTTTTTTTGTTGAAGCATAAAAGAAAGATGTTGGGAAAAAATTGAATTCAATCAATTTGTTGGCATTTTTTTTTTCTTTTCTCATATCAGTGTATTATTCAATGAAATTGTCCTAAGAGAACTGAAAATTTCACTTCAGCCTGCATGTAAAATGACTTATTTTCAAAAGCTCATTCTTTATCACCTCAAGGTGATAATGAAAGTGACAGAATAGAATATGTGGAAGGGAATTTAAAGTCCTAATACTGACTTTTAGCTCTGCATATTAGCTGCAGTGCACACTGACTCAAATTTTTTCCATTTTATCAGTGTTTGTTGAGTAATTTATAGTCAGTGCCATTAATTGCCCAAGTAATGAAACCAATGAGAACACCTTTGTAGTGAACAATAATGAGGCAGAACATCCAAAGTACTGGGTGATAACTAAGCTGTGTCAGGCCCTGAAATATGTAACTTCTTTTTAAAATGAGTGTTCAAATATCATTTAATTGGTCACTTAGACATTTTTCATAATGAAGCTTCATTTTAGTTCATTTCCTTAGTGTGAAAAGATAAAAAAAGATTGAGCATCTCTATTTAGTGTTAGGACTTCTCATAATTTTTTGAATTCTCATAAGAAAAAGGCATTTTCTTTTAGTGAGTTTTAAACAATGCGTATGGAAAATATCCCATTTATTAAAATAAAAAGTAAAAAGAAAGAATTAAATGAAAAATTTCTTTGAACCTACCTGATATTTTATTGGTGTTCACCATTCCCTAAATAAATATTTGACAAATATTTCTGTTTTCCTGAAGTACAGATTCAGTCAGGAAAGGTGCTCTCCTTGTAAAAATGGAGCTGAAAGATCTCTTTGGACAAATTTTGTAAAAAAAAAGATGGTCACATATCTGGGGATATTTAAGTTTGAACTTGTGTGTCTTGAAAATCTCCTAAGTGTTTCAATGTATTATGGAGAATTACTGACATTTACCAGTAGAAAATTGGGGCTGTTTCTACTCCCATTTACCGGGGTTTCATATGGGTATATGCTGTTTACTTCTGTTAAATCCATTTTAATTTACATAAGTATATCTGAATGTAAAAAAGGGGTCTATTTGGGTTATTTATTCTCCCATTATGTGCATATTTCTATACATTCCATTATAACCAAATCACAGCTGAAGAGCTGTTATAATGGAAATGGTCAAAGTTCAGGGATGCTGTGCCTTTGTACCCTTCTTCCCAGTTTGCTAAATAGAACAGACAAAAAAATATCTGCTCAAAAAAGGACATTTTCCTCTGCCTATGCCTCTCTGTCAGTAGCTGAATACAGTGCAGAGGAATAATTGTGGTGATCCTGTAGCAAGTTAGTGTTCCCTCACAGAGAGAAAATCAATAGTTCGATCAAACCAGCTATTAAGACAGCAGAGAACAAGCTCCCAAGATACAAGGAAGAAATTTTTTACAATGAGGGTGATGAAACTCTGGGACAGATTGCCCAGGTAGGTGAAAGACAGTAAAGCCCTGGAAACACTAAAAGCCAGGTTGTGCAGAGCTCTGAGCAGCCTGATCGAGCTGGGGATGTCCTTGCTCACTGCAGGGGGGTTTGACTAGATGACCTTTAAAGGTCCCTTCAAACCAAAGTATTCTGTGACTCTATGATTCCATTAAAAGAAATTGGTCTGAAAAAATGGCTACCCTTTTGCATTGCATAATTTTTCATATGGATGGAGTTACATAAGGACAAAAATAAAAGTACACATCTTCCATGCACAGAGGATTTAAATCAAATACCACTGAGGTACCAAATAGAAAAGAAATTTTAAATCAATTTAAGTAGAAAGTACATAGAAAAGCACACAGAAATCTGTGTATGATGGTATAAAATGTGTGTCCTTGCTTACATGAAGTAAATAGGTCAATAAAAGCTCCATTAACTTTTTTTCATAGATGGTATTTTGCAAAAAATGGAGGGTCAAATGAACAAAATATACTATCATGAATATAATTTGAGAACACCTGTGACTTGTTTCCATAACAAAGAACTGTGTATTAAAGACGAATGAGCTGTTCATGCTACCTGAAAAGGAGAGCTTGCTGCAGATATTGAATCAATATCTCACTGCCTTATGAAGCTGAATTTAAATCAATACACTTATTCAGATATATATTTTCAGATACCTATGTAAACACAATAGAACACATTTCAATATTGTAACCAAAGTACTTGTCATTATCAGATAAAACCCAAAAATATCACTATTGAAAACACACCACATGTGAAATAAAAGTGACAAAAAGGGACCCATTGCCCCTATATTTAAATCCATGAGAAATGGTATAATACAAGAGAAAAGAAAATCTATGAGTTTACAGTACTTGAATATGTTGCCCTTTTTAATTAAGAGGCAAAAATCCCTATTAGAGCAATGTTCCTCAATCATTCAAACTAGTTTTCTCCAAGAAACACAATTACTAAATTCTCTGCATGAATTACTGTCACAGTTCCACCAATGAAGAAGGAAAGAAAAGGTCGTCTTTTATGTTTCATATTAGGCATACCTTGTCAATGCTGTTAAGTTACATTTCTGTGGTTTAGATTCCTGTTAACTGGTTGATTTTTGCATGTCGTTAGCTCAGAACATTACTGATGTCATGATAAGCACTAGTGAAATTCAATTTTTTCACCAACAGACTGTCTTGTGATACTCAGATGTATCTCCTCCTTGGTAATGTCTCTCTCTCTCAAATAAGTAAGTCTTAGAGGAAGAACAGCTAAAGCAACATGAACATGTTCAAATAATTTGAATGTATCCTTTATATCTATGTCTTTTTTCATAAAGATCAATACACAGAAGAGCAGGAAAATTGTATTTTCATCTGTCCTTGAGAAAGAGGAGAGAGAGTGCACAACCTCTCCTCCCTGGGTACAATTTTTCTGCTAAGAGGGAATATACTTCAGTCCACAAGTGCTTTTTCCAAAGATGCTTTTAGGTGGGTGAAAAACATGTTTTGGAGTGTAAAGAAGCCATACAGGCCATCATGACTCAGGTGGTCTGTACAGCAAGCCCTTCTGTGTATTTTGGGCATCTGAAAGGGAGCATTGAATCATAGGTACATTGACATTCTCACATGAGTTTTAAACTTGTTAGCGTAACTACTAGGAGTAATCCCATACCTAAGTAAAATTTTTTAAGATTTTTTTCAAATGATTCAGCCATGAAACATGATTCTGTAGTTTTCTTTACATCAGAGTGTAAGTAACAAAAGCCTTGCTGAATATCCCAGAATGTATTGATGGAAAAATGGCCAAAAATGCATAGCATGAAATGCGCCATTGTGGGAAAGCTTCTAGTGAGCCCCCAAAATGGCAGTGCAGAATAAGGGTCGTCAGTGACACATTTCAGCTTTCAGAGAAAAAGGAGCACTGATCATCTAAACATTTTTTTTCCGAGTCATGAAAAAGGCAGTAAGTATGACTAGTTTGTCCTGGCGTCTAATTAACAAGATGAATAATTTATTGGAGTCTACTGTGTTGTCTACACTTGCATTGACTACAATAGCAAGAAGCATGGCTCATGTCTAGACATGCATGGGTAGATATCTTAATCTGTAAATTCAATATCAGTAACAAAATCACAACATCTGAGGAAATATAAGGAGAGATTTTATAATTTATGAGAAGATACTGAGCAAAAATTATCAAGCTGTGTAAGTGTTGAGAAAATGAGATAGTGGGTACAGCATCAGAACTTGAGCAGAATAGTAACTTCTGAACCTCTTATGTACCAGGTATTTTGTCGCAAAAATCAAGGAAATGTAATACTTGTACATCCTCCTTTTTTACCTGCTTTTATCTAAACAAACTCCAGGTGGAATATATTGTTTGATTTTCCCAGGAAGATAAATTAAGTTCATGACCAGGTTAGTCTGAAGAAATTTATGGAAGAAATCACAGTGTGCAGCATTTCAAAACCTATTTAGAAGCACTGCATGTTTATCACAACTTAAGCAATGACAGAAAAAAATAATAGCAATAGCTAACTCATGTTTTGTCTAATAATTGTCTAATAATTGCATGTATCCAGTGTACTTTAAAAACAAACTTGCTTTTCAGAGGAAGCATTTGGACATTTTCCTTTTGAAGGTACCTAGAAACTCACAGATTTTAAAGAGAGGTAGTTGCAAGATGTGTTTCCAAAAAGCAAGGTAGCATCAAAAAAGCAAAGTGTTTGCCTTTTTTTTCCTCCATCCTCCCCTGAATTCTTCAGTATCCAGATGAAATGCAGAGAAGTTGATTATGAGGTCCAATGCAATGACCAGTTTTTCTCAAACAACTTTTTATTTTAACTTTTTGCATTGCATTTGAAATCATAATAATTACAATTCTTCCAAGTGCCCTGCTTTTTTGTCTTCTTTTATTAAGATTTTATTGTTACAATATAGATAGAGGAAACATTTTGGAGCATTTATTTGAGATTTTTCTTCTATTTATCTCCTACTGCTCCAAGGGAAGCTTTGCTAATGTTCCCTTGCATCACAAATGTAGCTGTTTTTCCTGGATTTAGTATAGTCTATTTATTCAGATTCCTCTTCCCTGATCTGACTAAGTCTTAGGATGACTAAGACTTAGTAAGATCAGGGAAGAGGAATTTTATTGGTTGCATTACAGATTTCAGACCTGTGGTTCTGTTGTTTCAATCCAAGATCAGTCACAAAGGTTTCTATACAAACAAATCACAAAATTAAAATACTGCTAATTGGGATAAATTAAAAGGAACTGGAGTGAAGTACTGTAGATCTAGGCCAAAGAGGCTTTTGTTTTCCATTCGAGATTTTAAAAAGCTAATTCTCCTTTTCAATTCTCTATAGCCATGTCAGCAAAGACAACTATTACATACAAATTTTTTAGGATAAAAACATTTAACTTAAAATACATCTTAATATAAAGGATTATTGCAACAGTGTTTCTCTTATTGTGTTCACATGGTTCACGCTTAGAAACAATTGAGAGCCCTAAGCATAACCTTGTGCATGCCTTAAATTAAATGATCTTTCTTGAATCACTAGCTAAACCACTTCCATGACTTAAGTGACACTTTGCCTTTTTTTTCACAATAATATCCTACTCACATTTCTGCTGCATGATCAGTACTTGACCTTAGTTCATTTGCTGTCTGACTGCAGAGGAGTGTTAAATCAAATAGAGAAGGATCTGTGTATTACATGCTGATGAAAGCATCTGTGCACAACAATTTGTGCTTTGCTCTTTTCAGCATTTGACCACTCCATGATGGCAGGAGATGGTGCCTGTGGCTCAGTTCAGACAGCAGTATGTGTGCACCAAGTGCCATTTCAGCTGCACAAGGTGCTGTGTGGGATGGGTTTGGGACACCTGTGGCCTTGCAACTGCAGAAAGAATGGCCATAAAGGTGAATCCTTCCCTATCTATCTTATAGGTTCAATTAAAAATCCACAATTTCCTTAGTCAAGAGTTTAAATTTGAAGCTGATTCTTCCGTTTATACTGCAGTAATACTTTTCTCCTTATAAAAACATTGTGCTTAGATGCTCTTCCAGTGGGACTTTAAAACTCACCATCACTTATCCCTCCATGGAGACACATGAACTAGAATATTCTGGAAAAGAAATCAGTCAGTTCTGGAACTTTAGTCAAAACATAAACACTAAGAAAATAGTAGCACTGTGTCCACAGTTAAGGAATAAGCAGTCAGTACAGAATTTAGGACACCCCATATATATATATATAAATATAAATATACTTATGTATATCTACTCTTGAAAACTTTGGCTTTTCTGATAAGTTCCAGATTGACAAAAAAAACTGCAATAGTGAATCTTTAATTGGTAATGGGCACTTTCCACATACATTTTAAAAACTTCTGTTTTAAAGGTTGCCATGACTGACTGGAACTTAGATTGCTCATATTAGGTCAGTTCAAAGTTCTCTCTAGCCCAGTACCCAAGCTTCATGGTCAATGGACAAATAGAGGGCTACAGAGTTAAAAACTGAAGCAAAAACCATGCTTGTTCTGCTGTTAAGAAAATATTGCAGTGTATGTTTCAGCACGTAGATTCTTTCTTGACTGTGCTCTCAAAGCTAGTGAAAGTCTCCTCTTCCCCTAGCATTTAAATCTATTTATTGTCTGCTATTTTCTACAAAATGAATAAATATAATCAGGAGTGTATTAAGAAATGATGAATCTACAGCCCATTAAGAAGTTCTTCCTGTGAATTTCATCAAGTTGTTCAGAGCTGCCATGCTGTTCTACAAGCTATTTGCTCTATTTACCATGTACAGACAAATTTTACAGAGAAGGCTTGAATTAAACTCCTTTCAAGGAGAAACCCATGTGTGCACTAAATCTGCTCCCTGTGGCCAGCTTGGGGCCACACACATGGAGGTGACATGCAGTCACAGGGATGAGCCTGAATCTATTCTGAATTAAAACTCCAAAATGTAAAGAGACACAAAATTTAGGCCTTGACACAAACCAGCTCAGTCTATTTGACTGCTGATATTGCACCAAATTATTTGTTAAGGTAGAGATACTCACTGCCTCCAAGCTTCTGATTTCAGTTTATAAACTCCAGTATGAAAGTGATTTTCGGCTTCTTAAATCTCAGAATTCCCCACACTGGAAGGAAAACATTAGGATTGTGTATGTTGTATCTATCTTTCAACTGTCAGTATTATTAAACCATTCAGGGGCACAAATATAGCTTTTCATTTTAGATCAAAAGCCTAAGCAGATAAGTGGGACACTTGACAGCAAGTCGTATGCTAACAGGAAACTAAAAGATGTTTATGAGTGGAAGTCCTTCCCAATCACCTTTCAGATTATTGAATTCACTCTCCATTATTCAGCTTTGATTTGAGCATAAAACACAGTATAATTGTATGGAGGCTGGTAAATTTGTACTTGAACAGAACATTAACTACCGATATAGCATCTCTCATGGAAACCAGTTAAAGGTGAAATTGATACATAGGAGACACAAGGGCACTTCATAAAAGCAGGAAACCCATCACTTTAAAAGGCTGCACAAGAACACATATGAGTTTTAAGAGAAAAAAAAGAAGTTAGCATTTCTTCTGGGATGGGCAATATTCTTCTGCAGAAAGGATGAAAAATGTAGTCATTTAAGAGTATAACCGATTTCAGATCTTTAGAAAATATCCAAAAACATTGGCAAGAGTGGTGGATTACAGGAGGTAATTATTCTTTATTTTTTTTTATTTTCCAATTCTTTCAAGGAAAATGGAAGGTATGGATAGTTATGGATACATTAGTTGCCAGCTTGCCGAGTGGCATGGCTATAGTATATTCTGTTTTATACAATTAATTAAGACTTCTTAAACCTAAACTAACTTAATTCAGGAAAAGGTATATGGTATTCTTATGAAACTAATTTCTTATGAAACAATTCCATGCAGATGGTGGAGGAACTGCAATTGTGAACAATTATAAACAGTTTAAAATAGTCAGTATCCTGTGGGTACTCTCTGATAGCATGAGGAGGTTTGCATTCCCACTATTTTGGCTGGTGTTACTTTACAGGACAATAAAGCAAGAGACATTGCAAGAGAAACTTTGCATGCCAGGAGGAAAAGGTCACCAAGTAGTGGCAGTTATACAATCTAAAACAGGAGAGAAAAACAGGTTGTTCAGTCCTCAGACTCAAATTCCAGCAGTAACAGAGAAAAAGAGAATGTTAGTAAAACTGAAGAAAAGAACAGGAGTTTTCTTGGCATCATTCAAGTTGACTAAAATGGTATCAATACAAAGCTATCTGCTTATTTTGTTTGTGCTTTGGAGAAGTAACTCATCTTCCTGTTAAAATTTTGAGATTTATATTATGTACTGTAACCAGTGATAAACTAGTTTATCTATGCCTTGAGCATCTTGAGACTTAGAAACATTTTTCAGGCATTTTTTTCTCAGAAGAACTCATTATTTTTTTCTTTACCCTTCTTTTTGCTTTATGCTTCAGGCCAGGTCTTATACTGTATTTGGAAAAAAAGAGAATCTTATAAGGCTCTTTGAAGGCAAAAGTTGGAGTCAGTTGTCACAAATGTGGCCATCCCTTCAGAGACCCTAATCTACAATCACGTCTGGTCTCAGTTATGAGCTCATAATGAAAAAAACATTAAACTCTTTTACTTGTATAAATGAAGTTTACAACAATGAAACTGTTGTATTATATCATTTGGTACATTTGATAATAATATTTGATAAATAGAAAAAAAAGTCCAATTGAATTATCTGTATTGCTGTACTAGGTAAGAAAGAACATTTTACTCAGAGGTTAATGACTTGTGGTTTAAGAGAGAGATGTCTGCACCAATCCTGTCCAATTAATTTTAAATTAATTATCCATATATCCATATATATATATCCATATATTAAATCCAGTTAATAATAAACTAGCATTTAAATAGAAGAGCCACTGGAGATTCTTCATGGTAAACTGTCTGTCATAATTTTCAAAGACAAGAGAAGATTTATTAAGTTAAATAAAAATGGCATAAACATGCAAGTTAGTATTCTGTCCAAAATACCTTTCTTATGAACATAATCTGAAGATGTATAGCTGGCAGAAGATACAACTTCCTGAAATTCGGGATAAGTATATGTAAATTTTGCACAATTTCTAGAGAGATGTCCATCCAGCTTTACAGGGATTTGATTTTGAAATAATCCAAATATTTTATTTTCTGACACGTCTGTATTTATAAACTTGGCTGCTCATATTTTTGGTTTTGTAAATAAATTTGTTTTCATAATGGCATGGCATTTATTTGGAATTATTTAAAGATTTATGGATCACAGACACTTCTGGGATATAATTCCAAGATATTCTTAACAGCACAACAAATTTCAGCAGATAATCCATAGCATACTTCTGCACAGACAAGTCTGAGAGACACTACTGTGATGTTTAAATGGGTCAGACATGAACTGCCAACTGTTCTCAGCTGAGAAATTTCTCTTTTCTGAAGGAAGTTACACTTAAAGGCCTCATGGAGTTCATGATAGGCCTCATGGAGTTCATCACATAAGTATACAAAGTATACAAAGAAGAAAACTCAGATGAATGAATCTCATGAAGATTATATATTTCAGATGTATTAGTTATTCTCAGCTAAGTCAGAGGACAAAGATGTCATGGTTCTGAAATTACATATTGCTAGAGAGGACATAACAGTTACTTTTCATCTGTATAAAATAATGAATCTACAATACTAACATGAGTGGGTTTTTTTTGCAAAGATTTTGTGGTGCTTTTTTTGAATTGTGGTGTTAAAGATGACATAGTAAAACTTACAGTGTATTAAGACAAAAGTTATCTCACTTTTTATATTTTGCATGATCTAAATATGGGCAAATAAGAGTTTTGGAATTCAGAAGATACAAATTAGACTGTATTGTAGATCTATCTCTGATGGTCTAGTGCATGGAATGTGAGTGGGTTTACAACACTTGCTTTCAGAAAAATGACTAAGAATTAAGTCACTTTTAGTTAGGAAAACCTGTGCATTGTCTCCCTAGATATTTTTAGGCTTTTGCTCTTTGATACAAAGAAAAATACTGAATGTATATGGGATGAGGCAGATCTATTATCAGAAAAATTGATATTTAAAAGCTCTGGATAGCTTGACTGTCTATACATTTGCACATTCAATTTGCTCTCACTTTTCCTAAAGTGCACCTTGCGAAGCCTTTCTGTAAGCAGCCCTACCATTCCCTTAAGGTACCTTTGTCACCCCTCAGTGTAGACAAAGAACACATAAGTAGACGATTTTGAACATACAGATGATAATTTATATGAACACTGAAGCATAGAGTAAACAGGGATGATAGCTCTAAATTTACCAATCTAAATCTATGGAATCACATGTCCTTTTCATTCTTTCTTTTTTTCTAATAACTGCCAGTCTTTCACTGGGAGGGACAGTGGAAAACAATGGGCCACTTCTAATCCCAATGAACAGGGATAAATACAATCAAAATTTCATGTCATAAAATATATTTTTTAAAAGCAAAAATATTAAATTAATAGTAGTTTCCCATTTTATCCTGTTGCTTTCAGTCTCTAAACTGTTGCTGCTGGGAGAAGTGACTGCAAAAGAACAAGAAAATATGAGGATAGGGAGAAAGAACTGTACAAGTCCTAGAACAAAAACTTACACTGTATGTAAGGATCAACAGCTCAAGGAGAAATAAACATTATTATTTGCTGCAGGTTTCCCAGCAGCATCAGAATTTGGAGCAATGACAGTAGTAAATGTCCTGCAAAAATGCTAATGACAGGAGGCCTTCCAGACTGGTATCCTGAGGTTAGCTGATGCTACATCAAAATAAACCATATCCAACAGTAATTCAATCTGAGCACTCCCACCTCAGAAAGCCAATCAGATCCAGGGCTGCACCAAAAGCAGCATAGGCAGCAGGTCAAAGGGAGGGATTCTGCCCCTCTATTCTGCTCTTGTGAGACCCCACCTGGAGTAGTGTGTACAGTTCCGGTATCCCTGGTGTAAGAAAGAAATCCAGAGGAGGCCATGACATTGACAAGAGGATGGAATCACCCCCTTTATGAAGCAAGTGGAGAAATTTGTCACTGTTCATCCTGGAGAAGGTTGTGTGGAGATCACTGCCCTGGGATTATATCACAATGGAACTATAGTCTAACCAACAAAACAGGGAGTACAAGCCCAGCAAAATAGGAACAAATGTTAAATTGTCAACATTGATGCTTGTATTGTATGAGAAAAACAAGGATTTATTTGTGAAAGTAATACCATCAGAACCTAAGACATTTGTCTTTGACACTGAAAAAATGCCATTTTGAAATACATTCTGAAGAAACTCCTGAAACTGTACTTGTATTTGTTGGAAATAGATGTGTCCGTGTGAGAACTATTTGTGGCACTATCCTTACAGACAATACCATTGCAGAGATGAGAAATCACTCAAATATCTGTACATTTACCAGAACTGTGGGAAGTGACTTTAGTTATTCAGCTCATGTCATGACCTACCAACTACTGTTATAATCTTACTGCCCATCATATAAAGATTCACTGCCTACCCCCCACTGGAATGAATCTTACTCTGATAAACTACTGCAACATGATGGCCTGTGTCAACTGCTAGAACATGCCTGAAACAATGGACAGAAAGCTCTAATCCATGCTTATCATGACACAGAGAAGATATACTATGTCCTGGAAAGAGTGAAGAAGAATGAAATCAGTGCCTTGTTCATATGGTCACCAATGGTGACAGAAACTCTACATCAGATCCTGCATCCCAACATCACTTTGCTAATTTCCATTGTATTATACCTCTTGAATAATATTTTGTATGTTAGTGTGGAGAAAAGCTTGGTGGGTGACACTGTTCCAAAGACCACCATGCAAAGACCTCACTCACGTTTTACAAAACCTCTATTATTAGGCAGTCTAACAAAAAAAATTCCTTCAAATTACAATTAAGTAGTATTGTATTAAGTACAATTAATCTGTTATAGGCACAGAGGCAAGAGGCAACCACACTGCCACTCTGGGAGCAAGACAGATTTGGGAATTTTTAACAGGTATGCCTTTATGCATTTAAATGTATGTGTAAGTATTGATTTAAATACCCTCTAGCTAGTACAGTATGAATGTTGCTGCTGAGATTTATAATTAAATCACTGTTGCTATTTTAGTAAGCTCTATCAAATCACTTTGTAAATGTTAAATTAGTCAATGATTAGGTGCTGTTAAGCCCTTTTGCACCCTTACCCCTTTGCAACCCCAGTTTCCATGTAAGGCATTCTAAATTCCTTCTAACTTGATTTTCCTTCACATGTTTCACTATGTAGTAAGTAATAAAGTGAACCTTGCCATTCACTCTTTTAAAGTCATAAATTTATGGTAAAATCTGCTTTGATCAATATTTTGATAATGATTTTTTAAGGGGCCTAAACTACTCCTTCATGATAAGAGAGAAGAGATCATTGATGGACCCCAACATTAATCATGCTTGTGGTACCTTAATGAAAAACACAAGAGCCAGGGAACTTAAATTCCTTTCATAGCAAAGGAATAATTAAGACTGGATCTTACTTTAACTTCTGTAAATTCTACATTTGCACAGTCTACCTTGAAGCTAACTGACCCTTCGTCAATGGAATTAAATTAACACTTGTAAGATGCTGTTGCCTATAAAGGCTGACCTGGAAACAGAGACTAGGCAAAGTAAAAGAATAAAATGGTATTTACTGAAAGGATACAGTTTGGGCCATGCAAGAACCCCTTGGGGCTGCACCCAAGCAATCCTGCAATGGTCCCAAAAAAGAATGGATGCCCATTCATGAGGTCTCATCCTTTTATAAGTTCTGGTCCATTTGCATACTGGAGTTAATTGTCCAATTACAGCCTCAGGTTATGAAGCTCCATCTTCTTTGTTCTTTCTCTCTTCTTCAATGTTATTTACAGTTTTGAGCCTAAAATTCTGGCCCAACCAGAAAGGAATTGTTTTGTCTATCTACCCTGTGAAGAGAGCTCACCAACCCTTAATACAAAACCCAGAACTACACATTAAAACAGCACAAAGTCTGAAAAAAAATAAAAGCTAAAACTTAAGGCAGCAATGTGATACATCTGACATGTTTTGGACACCAATTCTGCTTACTCAAAAGGACATCCTGGTCAATAGATCAGAAGAAAATACCTGCATTGCAGATTCCTTCATTTGTTAAGATGACTTTGATTCCTTTCTTTGGATTCTGTAGGACTTGATTTCACTGTATGGCAGAGAATTCTGGGCACTGATGTGTAGACACAGATGTTCTGGTAATGAAAGTAAATACCTGTTCTCAAATAAAGCTGAGGCTTCCTGCTTGAGGTCGAAGTGAAGTGCTATTTCAAATATTACAATCCTTCCTATAGCAGACTTGACAATCCTCTACATTTTTCAGTGCCTAACTTCTTGTACCAGATCCTATTGTAGGAGGCAGAACTTGGTTTTTAAGAAGGTTTTTTTAAAATGATTTTTTTGTTTTGTTTTATTTTGTTTTGTTTTGTATGATTATGTTTTGTTCTGTTTTGTTTTATGATACCTTGTTTTCAGGCTGGTATCATGAATGGTCACTGCTGAAGAGAATTATGTTTGGCAACGTGTCAATATATTGCAGGCAAAATACTCAGAAGTTAATGAGATGACCATCCCAAATTATCTTCTGAGACAATTCTACAAGCATGGGTTTTGTTACTTAATACACTTCTAAAAATTATATTTCTTAGTTTTAAGAGCCAAGCTGAAGAACTATAAAAATCCTTCAGCCTTCTATTATGAAAAAATCTATTTTTTATTATTTTAATTTTAATGTGTCATAAAGATTAGGAAACCATATTCCCACAGAAATGAGCATACTCTAAAATTGGCACATCTAGGGATTGCTGTAAATTCTAAAGACAGAGCTAACTCATTTGGTTTTAAAATGGACACATTGAATATAGCACACATAGGGAAGAATTAACTAACTGCAGCAAAATGTTTTTCTCAACTGCTTCTCTCTGCTGGAAATCCCACAATCACACTTAAAATCTAAGATAATGAGAAAGCCTCTAAGCTGAAAAAGCACTCCCTTTAATCATTTCAATTGCCATATAGTATATAATTTTGTAAATCAGAACAGCCTTCCTTTTCCCAAATTCAAATTGAAATTCTTTTCAATTGCTAAGATATTATTTCACTGCAGATCCTTTTAATGCACTGCTACCTGCACTGGCATCTGAGTAAGGGCAATGAGTCTCTTGCTACACTTGGGAAAACAGTAGTGACCACAAATGTACAACAGATGTCTATAAAAAAGCTGAAGGGGTAGGATGTGGAGTGCACCGAGGTGGGACAACAAAGAGCACAGCATTCCAGCAACAGTCAGGGAAAAGATCACGTGGATGTACACAGCAGGAGGAGCTAATCTGAGACAGCCGTGGTAAGAAATATGGCCAGCTCCAACAAGAGTTCTGCTTGGCTGGGAGGAATTTCATTCATGCAAGCACCTGATACTCCAGTACTGAAGTTGTGGTGAGCTTCCTCTTCTCCTTATTCCGCCATTGGGCCCTATGGACAAATACAAATGGTATAGGAGCACAGGACTTTCCATGTGCTCTTCATAGTGCTCAACAGCCATTTCAAAACTGTTTATCTGGTTCAAAAAAATTCTAGGTTCTTTCTGGTATTATTAGTAAACATCTGCTTTTAGATCTAGACTGGTTTCCAAGTAGGTGAAAATGGTAAATGCCAGACATGCTAGCTTTCATTAATGGACTTGAGGATATAGCTTTCATTGCTTGATGGCACAATAACTTTTAAAAAAAAATCTATTTCTTTGTCACCAAAGGTCCAGTGTCTATAAAAGCTGGATTTGACACTGTATTTGCAGATTTTGCATTATTAAACTTAATTATTCCATTATCTTAAACTTAGGCAAAACTATATTTTCTAATTGTTTTGTTTGGAATAAAGTTGACTTTCTTTTCAGAAACTCATAAGTTGCTGTGGTTTGGATTTGTGTTAAAATCCAGAGTTGATAGCACAGGGCTGTTTTAGTCATTTAATTGCTGAGCTGAGCTCATAGTGTCAGGACCTCCTCTGTGCCTGCCTGTGAACAGGCTGCAAGTGCACAAGAAACTGGGAGGAGACGCAGCTGAGACAGCTAAACCCAGCTGACCACAGGGACAGCCCAGACCATATGGAGCCCATGCCCAGCAATAAAATTTGGGGAGTCAAGAAGGAAGGGGAGCATTCAGAGGTATATTTGCCTCCCCAAGCAACCATTGTGCTGATGGAGCCCAGGTCTCCCGCAGATGGCTGAACAGCTGCCTGCCCATGGGAATGGTGAATGAATTCCTTGTTTTGAATTGCTCCTGTGTGTGGATTTTGCTTTACCTGTTAAACTGGCTTTATCTCAGCCCATGAGATTTCTCACTTGTACCTTTCCACCCCACTGCAGGAGTGAGTGAGGTGCTGTGTGGTGCTTGTCTGCCCAAAGGGATTTAACCACAACACTATTGACCATCCCAGGACCACCTTTATAGAGGTAGAGGTTTTACATCCAAACATCTGTTATGGAGGGCAATTTCTACTGTGAACATATGAAGGATTTTGATGGGTAGATTTCTGCAGTCACTTGTGTGTGGAACATTCAAATGTGAGTTCATATAATTTCAAATAATTATGTAATAATATCCAAATCTGAGGGTATTATTGTTGAATTGCACAATAAATGTTTAATAGGATTGGATCTTTATGCAATTATTATGCTGTTTGCATTTTGAAAATAAAATAAGGAAATGTTAAGTAAACATAAAATTTAAAATAATGATTTAAATTAAGAATAAAATATATAATCTGAATACCTGAATATATTCTACATATATGACTTGGGCTATGTGCTGGTTTTTGCATTACATGCTTTACATAGAGAAGCATTATAATGCAAGTATAAAACAGAGGCAAGTTAATAACATTTGTGCAGTACATTTTTTACAAGAAAGTATATGAGCTATTTCAAAAGCATGTTGTCAGTTTCCTAGTTATGCCTTCTGTAAATAGTCCCATAAAATGAGTGTGAGCTGCCCTCTAAATTACAATGTAATTTTCTTATTTTAGTGGAAGGTAAGCAGTTGGAATACCATCTTGTTTATCACAAATATGGAGCACCATATTTGCTCAATGGAAAATTTTAATCAGTTAAGTGAAATCTGTGGATTCAATTTAACCTTTTTCAGAAGTCTGTTTTAAATACTTAACTACAGAATATGCTGCAGTTTAGTTGATGAAAATGACCTGTCTGCAGAATTACCATTATTGCACATGTAAAGTTATGTACTGCAAGAGAATTTTTGTACACTGTAATATCAACTGGATTTATTTTAGCCAGTTAAAGAGGACACACCAGTGCATTTAAAAAAAGTCTCTTGCAAAGGATGAACATTGTTCTCTGACCCAACTCATCTTCCACCTAGTTTGGGTTATTTTACCTGGGTGGGAGGAGAAGCAGGGTTCCATCTGTCCATTCCTTCACTTAGTGCACATTTTAGTATTTACTTCTCTCAGAAGTCTCTAAGATATGTTGGGCCTACTGTACTTGTCTAACACTGATCAATTATTGTGAATAATTTTTCAGTTGCAGTTAATCTAATCTATTTACTAAAGGAAACTTCATGAGCATGCTAAGATTACCTTCTTTGAGCATGCTATAAATCACCCCAGATATGTCAGAGTCCTATTCACTATGGAGACCTCTTTATTTTATGCATATTTTGTGTGTAAGAAGTAGGTCTTTTGTGTCCCAGCAAAACAAGTTCATTATATATATGTAATTCTATTTATATATATGAGATCAAGGCAGAAATGTGGCATTCCTGTCTGGAGGAGATGAGTCACTACTCTGGGAAGTCATGTCCAGGTTCATGTTACAGTGGTAAATGGACCAGAAAAAGTGTCACTATCCAGTTCTTGTAGCACTAAAGTCCAGAGTATAGAGAAGGTTACCCTGTAAAAAGGAGGTTCCTGTAGCTTCACTGAGTAGAACTCAGGATACATCCATGGGTTGAGTAATCCTGGGTAATCAGGCTTAAAAATTCCCCAAGCGCTTTCTTCTCAGTGAGCAGAGGTCACTCATCACCCTGCACAAAGGCAGGGTGGAATGGAGGTGAGCAAATAATGAACTGACACCAAAGACTAAGCAACGATTTCTGTCACAATCATAATGCACATGAGGACTACATGTCTTAAAAAATAAAATGTTATTTTTCTTATTGGTGCTAAAACAGAATGAAGTTGCAGAGCAGTATTCCTGAGAGCCAGATTCTGTTACACATACTGGATGTGATGTACCAATGGCTTCCAAATAGGTTAATTGCAAAGGAAAATAATGTTCACTACAAGAAAGTACAACAGAATATAAGCCTCAGAAGTTTCATAGGGCTTTATCCAGGTGGAACCATTATGATCATCCAAATCTGTTATGCTACAAAACAGCTCCAAAAACTTGAACCACTGATTTCTTCACTTTGTCCACAATGCTGGTGTTTGAGCACATCTTTTAAAATGACAGCTAATCTTAATTTAAAGACTTTAAATGGTGGAAGATGAGCTATAAACTCCAGCATATTTTGCACAGTTTAATTAAATTTTATTGCTGAAAAGTCTACCTCATTGTGACTTTGAATTTATTAAGCTTCTGATTCTAGCCACTGGGTCTCATTCTCCATTCATCTGCAAGATTAAAGAGCCTTCTAGCACAGAATACTTTCCTCATGTGAGCAGCTGCAGACTACAAACAATTCGCCTCAACCTTCTTTTTGTTTAGTTAAATAGATTAACTTTTTTTTAGTCTTTTAGGGTTGAGACAGATTTTTCAACCTTACATTATTCTTTGAGTTCTTTTAAAAATCATTTCCAAAGTGTTGACATCCTTTCTATATTCTTTAGATGAGAACTGTACAAAGAATTTCAATAACTTCTCGCTGTCATGGATAGCACTAACCACCTCCTTGTTAGTCTCACCTTTATTAAAACAAAGTCCATGCGTGGCTTCAGAGCCACAAAATCACTTTGTAACCTCAGGTTCAGATGATTGTGCCCTGTGACCTCCAACTGCTCTATGGGAACTGGTAAAGGTTCTTTTGAAATCTTTTACTTTAGGTAGAGATTCCTTTAAGCTATGCTTCTAAGTAACTTTCAAACAGAATCATGTTAAGAAATTCTTGTATATATGGAAAAAGCCAAAAAGCCACCCGCTCTTATGCATGTTCTTCTGGAAACAGAAAAATTAGCTGAATAGACAATAATTTAGTCATAGACAGAATTAATTTTTTATTGATTATAAAAATTTAATTAATCAGAAAAAGATAAAGTGATACTAAATAATTGCTTAATTGCTTAAAATACAATTTCCACTTAGGTAATGTAAAAGATTAAATCGAGACATTTAACTATCAGCCATTAAATGCATAAACAATTCTATGCTTCCTAAGCTGGACATTGCAGGATATGCTGAATAGCTCTGACAAAAAGAGTTTTTAAACTAAAAAAGCCAGCCCAAGAAAACAGTTTGAAGTATTAAATACCTTCTCTGTATCTAAAACCTTTCTGTTTACCGTCAAACGGAAAGGAAAGCATTACTCCTCCTCCAAGCAGGCAGGCAAGCCAAAATGAAAACAGGTATTTTCAGACTTTTTCTTATAACATTTTTACCACCCATGTTGTTGTACCCAAGCAGCAGACAGATAACTATTCGTGGTGGATACTCCTGGCAGGGCTTTTTTTTAGAGCAGCATTTCTGTCTTCACAGGATTCTGATGAATTATACTGCAAGACAACTGCTTATATGAATTAAAGTTTGAATCAGTGGCTGAACTGGTTTTGTTCCAAATCTATTTTAGACATGATTTTACAATTCACAGCCTAGTGATAAACATTGTTCTTGGCATCTGCTGTAATGATTGTCCATTTTCCTGAGGGCTAGATTGATCCTGTCCTCAGCATAACAAAGGTTTCCTTCTTGTGAACGAGGAATCTGGAGAGCATATTTTCCTTTGTACCATACTTCTCCCAAACTGCTTCTCACTTTGCTGCACTATGTATTTTGTGTCCAGGACAAAGGACAGTAGCTAGTTCCTGCTGCAGGTTTGTAGTCTACATGTTCTGTTTCTGTGGGACTTTAAACTTGGCAAGACCTTGGAAAGAAAGCCATCTCCCTTTCTTCAGATTCCTTGTGAACATGCAGCCACACAAAAGAGCTGCCAGGAATGAACATTATTACTTTCCTATTTCTGCTTTCCCTCTTATATTAGATATCCAAGGAGAACCCACAGGCTTGTGCTGATCCATCCTCCACATGTTCATGTTGGTCCTTAGAAAGAAGTGGCTGTTCAGCAGCTGGTGTTTCTTCAATATAACTGCTGCCTTTTTGATATTCTGAAATAACCTCTAATTTTCAGTGAGAGGTGAGAGAAGCTGCTGCACATCTAGGGACTAGTGATATTTGGTAGGTGAACTCTATGCTTTATATTCTGCTTCTAAAGAAATTACTAGAAAATGCTTCAGTGGCAGAAAACTGGAGGTATTTAGGCAATTATTTCTAACAAATTATTAGCTGCTTTCTCATTAGTAAAGCAGTGTGAAACTGAAATCCTCACTTGCTGGAAAGTGTGCGTTCTGCTCTTGGTTCTTTGACTTTTTCTCGTTGGTGTTCTGCTTGTGCATGCTGAGGAACTTCTGTGAGAGCCAGATTATGACAAATTCTAAACCTCAAACAAGATTGACAAATTTTGGTTCTCTTTACATATAAAACTATGCAAGATCATGAACTCCTTACAGAATTGCAAATAGCATCTTAGTACACGACTCACATGTTTTTAGAGCAGAGTCAAATCCGGATGAATTCCCAAGGGCTGTGCAGCCCTCCAGTTCCCCTGGAGTTCTGTTACTCTGGGTTTAAAGTTTTGCATGATGCTAACAGGTAACCATTTTCATAGACAAAGGTGAATTTGCAGCCCTGTGGAGTTTTAAGGTGCTCCATGCAGGGTCAATTTTGGAAGTATTGATTGCAGTAAATGATAAAAATCATACTTATAAGCACTGCTGTAGTCAAGTATCTTGATCTTGGGTCTAGTCATAGAAAACAAAGCATTTCTGCTAGGAAACATAAAGACATGCACAATGAATTCCAAGTACAAATATTTGCTGCTATTCGTAAGGATTTCTTGTCCAAACATCAAAGGACGTTCATCTGTTTCATTGTCCAAAAGAAGTATCCTAGATTGAATGTGAGTTCTGCACTGCTCCATGCTGAGATATAAATAATTCCTGTCAGGCTCAGAATAAAGTTTTGTAAGCCTTCTGAGCACCTGTATTACATGGAAGATTTACTTCATCTGCTGTCCATCATTATGGTCCCTGGAATACATTTTAAGATGTTGCTAGACCTTGCTTCATGTCTTGAACTGAAAATTGTGTTATTTTGATGGAAATATATTTGTTCACTTTTCTTTTCAAGCTGATATTTTAAGGCCAAATTTTTAATCTTCCCATAAATACTATATCTCAATATAAATTTTATTATTTCTTTGCAGCAATATTACCACATATTAATTCTCTCTCCTGTTTTATGTATCATCAGTAAAAACCACTCATGTGAGAATAATTCCAGCTTCCACAGCAAAAATTAAGATATTAATCAAGATGGATAATAAAGTCATGTTCTGTGGAAAGCCACTAGATACTTGTAGTCAACAAAATGCTATTTATTATAATTATTAACTTAGGATAAATTAAGCTATAATAAAGGTTAATTATATACATAAATCAGCTTGGACTTCTGAACAATGTAAAGCAATTTGTTAATATTTCCTGCATAGACTCTTGCCCTCCATAAAACAACCAGTATTCATTGTTAGGAAAGAAAATGGCAAAAATATTTGTAAGAATACTACAATAGGCTATTTATAGTTACTATGGAAACAAAGCAGAATCAAATAAGCGTCAGAGCTTGTGTGATTCTACTTTTGCTCATTGGATAGGCTATTTAACCATATTCTTGCTTTTAATAGCATTTTCTTTCAAATATTAATAAAACTTTGTGTCATGGATTCCACATTCAAGGGTACCCTATTTGATGACAATAAGTGGAAACATTTGAAGGGTCAAATTCTGCTAACCTATAAACATAAGGAATGTGCAATATAGGAAGTTTTGCTTGTCTAAAAGAACAATTTTCAAAGTAGGCTGTAGAACAGAAAATGTTGCCAGTTATTGTCAGATGTTCTTTGATGCAAAAATCCACCAAACTTCAGGCCTTAACTTTTTGTTATGGTGCAGGTGAAAATATGGGTTTGTATGTAGGGTTACACACCCAGTCCTATCAAATAGCTAAAGATGAAACAACAAGCTGATTAAAAAGAAGTGGTACTTATTGAAATTTATAAAACATTAAAAAAATATACCAAACAATTTATTATGTATGAAACCACTTGTAGTGTTTTACACAGCCCTTAGATGCAACTAATTAAAAATATATGAATTAATTTGGAAACAATCTCAATTTAAGTGTACTGCATTTCATGTCCAGGCAGGTACAGGACACCTGTCCCTGACATTCAGCACAGATTCAGTGACATTCAGCATGGATTCAGTGACATTCAGCATGGATTCAGATCTATCCCATGGGTTTGCTACTGCTCATGGGCATCCAGGAGCTTTGCTGTCTCACACACAAGCTATCTCTCAGCCTGCTTTCCTGAGACTCATTCTATGATCTTCAGATCTTCTGATTTTATCTTTTCTCCCTTTCTTGGAGTGCGATGGACTTCACACCACTGACAAAACCACAGGACTGCTGCCGCCCCACTGCTTCAATGCTCCTTCCACAAAAGCTCACAGGAATAAAACGCTCCAATGGAAAGACCAAGGTATGGAGGAAAACTGATGCCCCCACATACAGAGGCCACAAGTTGTAATTGAAATGGTAGCTCTATGGCAAGAAGAAACAAAATCACTTTGTTACTCGAGTCCAACTTGCTCTCACAACCAGAAAGATTCTGACTACAACCTGTACTATGTTTCAATTAATCACGACTTCAAAGATCCATTTCTGACAAGTAAAGAGAATTACAGTGATGGCAGCACCTAACTTTTCTAATGACAAGAGAATCACAGTATCTAAGACCGCAATCAAAGTTTTAAAGATATTTTGACAGCATATACAGTGCACACATTACTGTGGTATGGGATAATCAGCTTTTATTGGTACCACTTTGGAGAGCATCCTGTTTCCCTTGCTTCCCTTCATGCTGATAAAAGCATCAAAACTCAGATTGCTTTTTCTTCACCCAGCTCTTTACTCTAGTTCCTCTACTGGGCTCGTTGTAAGTTCCATATTTAAATCAGCTTTTCTGTTAAGAAGGAAATTACTTTATGGATGACATCCTGCTTCAATTTACATCAATAGCAATATTTCTGTCCCTTCATTGGAGACTGAATTTCATAACACAAGCTCAAATTAATTTTAAAATTATTACTGTAGGAAATGCAGCATTCAGAGGTGGAATTTATCTTGTTTCCCAATGCTTTTAATAACATAAAAATGAACAATTTTTCACACTTTCCTATAAGTAAAGTGCATCTTTATCCAGAGGGAAAAAGGAAAGGGACAATAAAAGAGAAAAAAAGAAATTCTTATGGTGATACAAACAAAAGGGGAAATAAATAATTTAAAGAATAAATTAAGTATAATTGTGTACAATAAATGCTGCTACTATAGTGCTACTAATCCACCTTATTTGTTTTTGCAATGCCATTTCAGAAGACTGCTGTTCTGTAAGGCCATTTTAAATTACTGTTTTAATTTATGACATATTTTTCTGTGTCCTGCTTTTCCATATTTGAAAATATTGGCTTCATTTTAAGTACAATGAGAACTGCTGAATTTTCTCACTTTAGACATATCAGAAATCCTTGTGATATACTTAGAGAGGTTTCCAAAGAACAACAGCTTCTTGAATATCTAATTTCAACTTGGACTTGAAACAAATATGTTATTATGCTGCTAATTGTTGTCATCAGTCAAAGCCATGCTTGAAAAATATGTCTATCATTTTGGTGACTAACTTGGTTTGGAAGTGTCATTAATACCTTAGTAAATAAATCACTTAATGTCAGATTTTGCTTTTTCTGAACTGAAACGGACACTTATATAAAGGTCTTTGAAGTCTCAAAATTTAGCAAAGATAGATGCATTTTCCAGCATCTTTTCAAGGTTTTTTTCACATTTGATTTTCATTGTGCTTCCATCTTTCTCTATTTCTGACAACACCATTTTGGATGGAGTGAATCAGTAAGAAAAATGTGTTGCAGGCTTCTGTTTATAACTTAACATCTGACTGATTCATATTAAACATCTTGTCAGCCACACAAGAGAGTACAATGTGTTTGTTAGTTGGATTCTTCATTTATGATGTTTCTGGATTTGTTGATACTATTTCTCCAAATTCTGTATCATCAAGGAAAGATGAATGTTTTCTCTTCCTATTACAATTAAAGGATGCCTTCTGCTACCAACAAATGCACTTGTGTTGGCTTCTAAAGACACAGTCCTCATGAAAGAATTGCAATAAATACATTTTGGTTGGGTTAAACAACAGATGGCTGACATCTTCTACAGTTTTGTTTCTCTGATGATATTTTACCACTCTCTGAAGAGCTTGAATTGTACCATTTCTTGCATTTCTGTTGATTTTGCAATAGGAACCAACCTAGATAGCAGTAATGACATCTCTGAGAAGGGTAAATGTTTTTCAGCAGTTTTCCACTCATAAATTCTGAGATAGTAAAAAAGAATAGGTAATCTGAAGGGTTTACCTTTACTTGTGTAGCTCATCTGAAGGGGGATTGGAGCAAACAAAAGCTATGCTGGTAATAATTTTCAATAAATGGCAGTGTGCCTCCTTCCTCCTTATTGAAAATTGTGAGAAATTGTTGTAAACTTCTAATTCTTCTTTTTGTGCCAAGACCTTTGGCTTTGGAAACAATTGACATTGTATAAACTTCTTTTTTCTCCTCTAAGCAATTTAGAAATTGGAAGACATAATGGAAAGTTGAGTATGGATGGAAATAATGGAAGGTTTCCAGATGAAACAGAATCATTTGGTCTGAACTCAGAAACACCTTAGGCATGGATTCCTCAGTAAAAACATTTAGAGCAGCCAGTAGAAGTAAAAATCTAAGACTATGTCTTTGCAGACAGGTGTTACCATGACTGACCTTCCAGTGAAAGGAAGAGCTCCTTTTTCTCCTTNTGAAAGGAAGAGGGTCACACTGCACACAGCCCCTTTTTCTTCTGCTTTGGGTCAAGCAGTACTGTCCTCAAGCTGCTCAGCAAGCAGAGCTCACCTGTCACCCTCACACATGAGCAGCGGAGACACACTGGGACACGCACTGTCTCCAATCCTCCCACCCCTTACCTTCCCTGTGCTCTGCACCACACCCAAAATACCTTCTGCACTTCTATAAGGTTTAACCTGTCATGAGTTATTCAAGTGGGTCTTTGGGAGGCTTATACAGAGCAGATAATTTGCAAGAGGAGAATGAGTTTCTTTAAAGCAGAGTTAGTAAATATCAAAATGGTTTTTGCAAAGATGAAAAACTGCCCAGAGATATGTCAGTTTAGACAAAGATGAACTTTTAAAAACAAGTAGTGTGTGGAGAGGGAAAGAAAGAATTCAGGGTATAGGCATAAAGATACCCACATTCTCACCCAAAATCTTCAGCCAGCATAATTCTGATATTCAAAAATGTTCAGGGGTTTTGCTTGCCTTCCAAGAACAAATTAAAAAAAAAAAAAATAAAAAAAATAAAAGAAGAACAAAACTGAAAAACTGAAATCCCCAACACTGTTATATTAGCTCTTTTGTCTTGACTTTTTCTTTTCTTTTCTTTTCTTTTCTTTTCTTTTCTTTTCTTTTCTTTTCTTTTCTTTTCTTTTCTTTTCTTTTCTTTTCTTTTCTTTTCTTTTCTTTTCTTTTCTTTTCTTTTCTTTTCTTTTTCCCACATTTCTTGAGCAGCATTTCTTATCAAAGTAGATCATGTCATCTGAGCTAAAGAACAGGCTGAAAAAGAGCTACATATATATCATACTCTGTATATGTTTTCATTGGGGGAAAGAAAATAAGATCAAAGCACATTTCAGCATCCAACACATCCATATTGGTTCAATGTAAAGATGTACTGTGTGAGGAACTATGGTGGGTTACAAATTTTCAACTTGGTCAGCAAAGGAAGAAGTCTCTTGGAGTCTGACATTTCCAGTGCTGATTTTTTCACTGCTCTCAGATGATAATGTCATTTTTAAATGAAAACACTTGGCTTTAACATGGAATGAAGGAGAGCAATACGGTGCCCTAATCTCTGAGACAGAAAGCATTAGGAAGAAGCTTTCAGGAAAAGCAGCCTGTCATATTGATTTGGAAGGCAAAGAAAGGAAGTCTGATCAGAGAAAAAGCTAAAGAGCTTGTATATGGTTCTTGTAGAGCACTTAATGACCAGAGCAGAACATGGGCTACCCTGCACATTTTTTAAAATAGTGTTTTTCAAGGGGAATTCAAGGTAGATCCTAATGTTTTGTTAAAATAGAGATATTTCAACACTTGGATTTGGGCTATTTTGTGCAAAGCCGACTTACTTCGCTTCTTGATAGAAATCAAGAGAATGAAATAGCCCAGAGTGTAGAAGTACCCTAGAGGGTATGTTAAGGGACACTCCGTGGAGTGGGAACTAGGCCAGCCACACGGAGATCACAAGGAAATTTCATTTCCTACCAGATGAACTGTGCCACTGTGAATTTGCCATCACAGTGATGGAGAAATTAAATGGAATGGGACACAGCATCTCTCTTTCCATGGCATAGGCCACTTTGGGAGGTCCTACCTGGAACTCCAGAGCACTCCCCCTCTTCCTCTTTTCCTTAGCAGTTGGCTACTACTCCAGATACAGATCCACCAGTTCCCAGTGAAGGGAAAGGATCATTTCCACAGACATGCTGGCTCCACCACTGCCAACACAGCCCAGGGTGCTGAGGCTGCCTTTGCCACAGGGCCCACTGCTGGCTCATGTTAAACTGGGTTCTCTGGACCCTTTCTGCAGAGCTATGTCCCAGCAGTTCTCCCCCACCTTGGGTTGTTTTATGCTATTACAAAGCAAAAGGATTCACCCTCTCCCCATGCAGAGTATCTTTCAGTGCAACTCTCTCAGCTTTTACTTCTCATCTTGACAGGTCACATGAAGAGAGGATATGAGAAAAATCAGGGAGGAATGTTACATGAGCCCCTTTCTGAAGACAGAATGGATTTTATTTTCTAAACACCAGCAAATTAAAGATATCAGTGTGTTAGGCATATGGCCTCATTAATACACAGAGCAGAAAGGGGACTCAGCAAACAGATGAAAGGCTGGCTGATGGTACTTCTCACCTTATATCTTTCTACATGACTGTGAAAACATTTTGTCCTGAAAACCAGATCCTTACAGGTACAGCACAGAGGTGTACTTGCCTCCTCAGCCATAGAGCCAAACTTTTTATCCCTTTGGTCAGTGGGCAGTAAACAAGGGTTTAAATTCACTGCACTGCTAACTGTGCATGAAATTGTGAGTAGGAGAGAGAATGAGCATAAAAAAAGTATTTTCATTCCTTTCTGTTTAATCTCAGAATTGTCTATTTCTGTCTCACGTAAAAAGACACTGAATAGAAATTCATAATGCAAATGCTCTCTACTGCTAGAATAAATGAGTCATAAAGATACAGCCTTTCTATAGCCACTTTTTCTTATTAGGATAGTATTTTTATAAATGTTTGATTTTAAGTATGAGAAGCAATAGAAAACTTTTTTAAAATTAATTAGCTGAAGTTATTAATTCAAAATATACAAACTAATTATATAACCAAGAAAAAATATGAAATCTTGAACATAATGCAAATAAATATTTTTATTTAAGACTTCAAAAATGAACTAAATCTAGTGTACAGAATTTATTTAAAAGATTAATAATGACATGGAATTGCTATTTTAATTGCTTCGCTAATCATAGGGGCATTATGCAAAGTCCTTTAAGATGAACAACTTCATTTGCATGTGTGCTATTGCTAATTAGTTTGATGCTTTGTGCTACTAGAATGGTCCCACAGCGAGAATGTACATTTAGAGTATTTGTAACAAGTAATTTATTAAAGCATAGTCTTCTACATTTGGTTATGTTGGAAGAGTTGGTAACCTTGTTGAGCTCCGAATGCTATAATTGACCTTTCATGACTATGATAAAGGAGGGCAATTCTTTGTCCTTAGAGATGGATGCAAAGAGGTGACAAGAGCCATTTATGTACTGAGGAGAAAATAACCAATAGCACTTTGTGAAATGACATTTAGCAAAAAAATATTAAAACAATGACAGCTACAGGCTGTTGAAATTCATATCAATAACATCTTTGTTTTCCTCTAGCAACTAAGAAGAAATGAAAAAAGACAGTAAGTTGGATTACACAAAAAGTTTTTTTAAAGCCTTGGTTCCAGGGATGGATAACCAGGAGGGAGAAGGAGATTTGGTAAATTCAAGGTGAGGTTGGACGGGGCTCTGGGCAACCTGGTGCAGTTGAAGTCATCCTTGCCAAGGGGTTTGGAACTGGATGATCTTCAAGGCTTTATTCTAAGCCAAACCATTTTTTGATTCTATGAAGACACTCCTCCAGAGAAGTGTTTGAAAATATTAAGAAGATAAACAAAACAACCATGGTTCCATTAAAGAGTTTTCAATCTTCTTTCAGTTTAACAGAAAGCAAGTTAACATTGAATTAAATATATATGCTTATTATTAATTCTTTGAATAAGGGTTTTATTGTAATTGCATTAAATATTTTAATAAACTTCACGCAGTAAACACTGAAAAGAACATTACAGAAAACTCATTCATTTTAATTACTCCTTGACACTGCTCAGCTGCCTAGCAGTAAGTAAAATGCTGTTTCTGAATTCACATGTAACTGTGAGTGACAATTAAGAATATGTTGATAAAGGAGTATATAATTACTGCTATCACCATTATACCTAAAAAACATTTGAGGACTGAGTTATACCTGTTTTAAAATAGAAAGCTGCTTTGAAGAGAAACCCCAAAATAATTTTTCACATGCTCATATCAATCCAGTTTATTTTATGTTTAACGAATGCAAAACCAGTATAGAAAACAAAGCAATAATAAACAAGAAAAACATATTAATTTTTCTGATGATTACATGCAATGAATTCTAACTTATGATAATACAGATTTTAATTAGTCTGTGTTTGGTGAAAGAGGAGGATGAGAGGCAACAGCTTTTTATTTAAGTTTTGCTTTTCTGTTGAGATAATTCATTTGGTAATTGTTCGAGTTTGTGAGTAGATATGACACAAACTTCTATAAATAAAAATAATTTCTTAATCATTTTGGAATGGAAAGCTGCTTAGATTTAAAAAAGTATATTCTTAAAAAGTAAAAATATTTAAACCATTTTTAAATAGTATAATTTGGTTTGGTTTGCAGTTTCTTCATACCTTATTTTAATAAATGTAAACAGAATTTATTAAGATAGTATAATTGTCATACAGCTATCTTGTTTTATGGTCAATTTGATCCAGAAAAAGTAGTTTTAAGTTTTCAGAAAATTGAAGGCTTTTGTCATTAAACTGAAGGATGTTGTACACACTTATATATTATGAGCTCCAAACTTTTACTGCTGCTTACATAAAGACACGGTACTGTCTGTGTCACTGTCATACAATCGATATTTATTAAAATGTCATCATATGCATTGGTGATTTACTGACAAAGTTATAAAATATTAAATAAGTATTTCCTTCATGTACTGGCTGGGAAGCAAATACCAGTAATGGTGTCAACCAGTTTTGGTTTGGTTGTTGTTTTTGTTTTTTTAATTGTGATGTAATTTAATTGCTATTGGTCAGATAACTGGCATGTTAGTTTTTTCTAGATAATGGGATGAATTAAACCTATTTGCTCAGGAGTGTAAAAAAAGTAGATACAGTGATATCAGATTCTGTTTACAGTGGCTTCTCTGGTCATTTCTGTAATGTGTCCATGGAAGACACATGCTTTCTACTGATTTTCCTCTCCTTTTCCTCCCCTAAGAAGTCAAAATAACATGAAGCCATTGTCCTTTCTGAAGTGCTCTAAGCCCTTCTGCATTAGGGAGGTCCTAATTGCTCCTCACCACACCAGAAATACCATCATGACTCACAGGTTATTTATACTCCAACACTTCTGCCCCTAAATTCTGCCAATTTTCACTGTCACATCAAGTCACAAAAATACACTGGGGTATTTGGATGTACAGCAAGGATAGAGTCAGCTGGGTTGTACATGGAGCACTGTGTGCCAATAATGCCCTTCACTCATCTCTGAGCCCATTATATGCTGAACTAGCTTTGTTAGCGTGCATTCACTCTCACTTATGGGTCATAAAGCTATGCCCAGTCACCACATTAAACCTGATCTATAACTGCTCCTGATTACCTAGGGTGTTCTATCTGAAAAAAAATTTAGAAACAGAGTAATTCAGTAATTTTCAAATTGCTCTATGCTGATTTACTTGTCCTTAAAACCTGACATCAAATCACCATTGCTGATAAAAGTGGAGAGGAAGAAAATCTGTGCATAGCAGTTCCAAATGGCAGCACTTCAAGTAAAAAGATATGAATGCTGCTGGGAACACTTGCAGCAGTGACTGATCTGGCTATAGATTGATCTCTTTTGTTCAAGCCAAGCCTGCTGTCAGCAATAGCTTGTCTCTCTTTCAGCTGATTTTTAAAGCGTCACCCAGAAAATTAGCAAAATGAAAAGGGATGCTTCTTCTTCCTGAATCCCACACCATGTGTGTTACAGAACTTTGTACGGTCTGGCAAATGAATGCAAAGCAATGAACTTGGAGGTAAAATTTAAGAATCCACAATGACTTCCAGCTGGGGAGTAGTGTTAGAATTTAAAATGTCTGTGGAGATAAAACATGGTTACCTATGGCCCCTGGAAATGGGGGAGGCAGTAGCTCAGGAAGGGCTAAAGTTGCTGCTGGTGAAATGAATGATTACCAAGTAAAAAGAAATGTAGGAAAGACAGTCTAATATTCACTTTTGAGGACAGAGTGTCAGTGACAATGTACCCGTGCATTATTAAGCTCCCAATCCAAATAATGATGGCAGTGACAGAAGAATTTTATTACCTTGCTTTTTGACACATAAAAGCCAAGTTTGATGGAAGACTTTTCCTGAAAATTATTTATCTTAGCTGTTCCATCAGATTCCTTCATCTTGTTAGAATTCAAAGCTTTTGGGAGTCTGCATGAATAGTAAGTAAACAAGGAATTTAGTTGGTAATTCTCATTTACCTTTTTATCTCTTTGGTAACAAATGATACAAACAGTAACACCAATGCCTATATTGCTGCAGTATGCTATCAAACGTCATTGTGGATTCAAATGAAAGGGAAAAGAAAATCTGAATATATTCTACTTGTAACCTTTCTGTAAAAAACAGATTAGATGCCATCCTAGGAACTATAATTTCCATGTTCTTTTTTTTCTACAGAGATGGAAAGGGATCATTAGGAATATATATAGCCCAGCAAGCAAGGGACTGTTGGATATCTCTGAAAATAATGCATAATAAATCAGTGAACAAAAGCCATGAAGATTCTACTCTTCAAAATATTGTTTTTAAAGCCCTATGACAGATGTAAATGTGTGGTCTAGCTGAAAAAAAAATCCCCCTAAAATAAAATAAAAAAGGTTCTGCTCTTTCCAGCAGCAGAGCCCTCTCATTATTTCAAATCTCAGGTTTAAGGTTTGAAGAAGCAGCAGTAGGGTTATTATCCTCTGTAAGATTCAGTCTCCTGTGACAATTTTTTGACACACTCTAACAGGATAACAAGGCATGGAAGGCTGTCACAGGAGGATGATAATGCACTTGAGATTGCCTTTTGAATAATTATGTCATCCCAATTAAATTAGTTTAGAAAGTCTTAAAAGGCAGGTTAAAATTCGGTATTCATTGTCCATCTTTTGCTATGAGTTGAAGTCCTGCTCAGTACACTGCATAATTGCCATGAAAGCAATGATTAGAGCCTCATTGCCAGGATTCATTACTGAGTTTCTTTTGCAGTACTCACAGCTAAGGTTGCTCCCCAGTTTTTCTTGCATTTGAATGAAGGATGTTCTGGTAATAAATGTAATTTAGGGTATATGTAAAGGTACTGTCACCCCAGAGACAACTTCAATCCTAATTAAGCATTTGCAGTATTTCTAGAAAAGAAAAGGTAATTTATGCTTGTTCTTCTAATGACATATGGATCTGGACTCTCTGCGGTCAAATACACCTTCTGATCATAATCAGAATGTGGGTATACTTTGTGAAAAGCTATCCTTTGGTTAAAAATGAACTGCTTTACCAATTTTGTGTCAGAAGAGTTTTTGCACTAGTATTCCAGAAGTACTTTTTCAAAGAAGCATATTTCATAATACAGGCATTTTTGATTTTTTTTTCATGAAGTACATGGATTATTTGTCCTAAAGGATGGCAACTGTCAGTAAAGAGACTGTTTCATTTACTTTAAAGAAAAGTAAAAAAACCCACAGCTGCTCTCCCTTTTTATTGAGACAGCAAATGACTTGTGTTTGAATATAAGCATAAACGCAATGTAATTATTTGATCAGTGAATAATAATTAACTCAGGTAGGTTAGCAAGAAATGTAGGCTGTAATTGGTTGGTTAATTTGTCTTTGTAATTGGCTGTACTATCCTATGGTTCTCTCTTCTTGTTTCTACAGCCCCAAAATACCCCTGTAGTTTCTTCAGTTATATTGTTTCTCACTCATGTAGAAGCAATTGGTCCATCTACCAGCAGTGCATTTTCAGCTCAGATATCAGAGGATGAGATGGCACCCAGCTATTCAATAGAAGATTAGATGCAACTCCCTCTAGGCATTCAGTATGAAATTGGTCAAGGCCCACAATTATTACTTGACTTAAATGATACCTTTCTATGGTTTGAATAAAAATATCAAAGCTTCAGCAGCCTGCGTGTACACATGAGGGTGAACAATGTTTACCTCTTAGAAAGCCCTCAAACCATGCCCAAGCTAATGAGACCACTACACTTCATTGGTGTTTCTGCCCAGTTCATCGAACCAAAACCACCAGAGAGGGAAATTTGAAAAGATCAATGACAAAAAAAAAAAGGCATGAATATTCAGCAAAGTTTGAGTACTTATTTAAATTTGCATTAAATAACAAATTAATGAGATTTGATATTGATTCTTTCTTAAATACAAATTGCTGCAAAATTATTTGGTCGATGAAGGAAGCCACTGATAAACTATAGGTCCCTTATGACCTTCCTCTGGGAAGATGGCTAACTTAATAAGATGCTAACTTATTATTTGAATAACTGAGTATTTAAATATGCTAAGTTCTCATAAGATTGATTTCAGCAGCTTCCTTTGTGCCTATATGTATATAGATAATCCTACATTATAAGCATGACATGGCAATGTGCAGCATTGTTTGAGAAATTGCTATCTACAGTGGTTCACACTTCTCAGAAAGAATTCATAATCCCAAATATCCCATCAGACCAAACAAAATAATCACAAGAGTGCACAACCAAAAGGTTTTCAGAGTATAAGTATTTGGGCTGCACAAGCAGAAACTTACTCAGACTCAGGCTCAGTGAGGGGAAAGGGCTCCAGAGGCTCAATGACTTGCTATAATCCTTGATAATGAATTGCTACCATTAATTTAATAACTCAGTTGTGAGTTGAAATCCAGAGGTGAAGCCAAGAGCATCTTAACATCTTCAAAAGCGTTAAGAATTGGAAAGTCAAGTTTGTTCAGCTTGCTCCCATAAATAAATTTTCAGTTCTATTAAAAATAAATTAAATCCATCTTTTTAGGAGTGCATCCAGTGTGTGCAGCTGGAAATTTCTGAAGGAAAGAGCATGGTGTAACATTTGAGTTGATATAAGATTGGCCTTTCCCCAAGAGAAAATTATAGATTTTTCTACCAATCACAAAGTAACACAGAGTTTGCCAGACTTAAAGTGCTTAGCAATATTCTTGGCAAAGGCTGATATATAATCATCTGTCAATTACACTACCGCTGTGTGTTGGAAAAAGAATTAATTTTGACTACATTAAAATTTGATCTCCTTAATCCAGGCCTTGATATCTTTGTTCTAGAGGAATACATTTTTTCTATGCATCATAAGGTAGAGATTTCAAGCTTTTCAGAGTATTCCCACCTTGCATTACCTGGACTAAAAATAAAAGGGAAATACTTTGCAATTCAAGTTGAAGAAAAAAAGACAACTACTAGAAGCATAATTTGAATTTTCTTTCAACAGAAAAAATGCATCAATTTTAGTCCTAGCCTGGCTCAAAGATGGAAATCCAAGATAATCCAAAGCTTAAGAGAAAAAAGATGTATTGCCTCACAGGCAACAAAAACGTATCTACTGCAATAATAAAACACAGTTGTGATAGAAACAGAGCTGTGGTCCTTCTCTAATTAAAAAATGTTTCCATAATATCATTTATGTCTCCTGGTAGCTGCAGAAAGTTTTGTGTTTTTCTGATTTTCTGTCCACATATGTGAGCATTCCTCTGTACTCATCTCTAATGAAATAAACCTTTTTTACTTTAAGCTTGAGCTTGATGTAGTTGTTTGTGATTCAGTCATGATGGTTCTTTTTAAAATTATGATCCAACATTCTGCATTGAAAAATATTAATGTGTCCTCAATATAATGTCATTAAGGAATTCAGAACTCTCCCGAGCCTCCCTTATTCCAAAATTTCATATTTCCTCTTAAAGTCCAACATACCCATCCTTGGAGGTTTAAATTTGCTTTCTTTAGGCTTCTTGTCTCTGTTGTGATGTTCTTTCTCCTTTTTTCCTTGAGAATCATGGAGCCTCATGAGTCAGAATCAACTAATTCATTTCAGTGATCAGAGTCAAACTGAAAAGGTCTCTTTGTCCCTCCCTTTTGCAAGGAGAAAAAACAAAAACACTTCAAGGAGTGTCAGACACTTTGTGCTTTGTTGCATTCTTCATCTGGTTGCTGCCGGAGTACATCAAGTTCCTTCTTACTACAAATCATGCATTTCTTCAATCACTAGGAAATCTCATCTTCATGTGTAAGATTCCTCCCTTTACATGGTCCTTTCCTCCCTTTACGTGGTCCTCCATTTTACTATAAATACATATCTTTCTTCTATTGTACTAAGAAACAAGAATTTAGTGTTCTGGCAGGTTGGTGGTTTTTGGTTTTTTTTTTGACACAATAACACACACAAAAAACCAGTAGCTAACTAGAATACAGAAAGATTTTAAGTAAAGTTTAGATAGAAATCTGGCATCTTTGTTTTAGAAATGGAAAGAAAAAAAAAAACAATCAGGGAGAAAATTTCTTGCTCTCTCAGTATACTGAAATAGTTTGCTTAACAGTCTATTTAACTTTAATCTCACAGACTATTAGTAGTCTTACATAAATACAGCTTTAAATCTTAGAATTTTATTTGCCTGAACACTATTCTATATAGTACAGAGTTCCACAGACTATTTATATGCTGTATAAAGTAGGACCTCTTGTTTTGAATCTGTTGCATTTTCATTTTAAATGACCTCTTCTCCATCTGGTACTGAAAAGGGCTATAGATTTTAGTCTATATGCTTCATGATCTTATTATCACATGATGCAAAATTTTGTTTTTCTTCCCACAGTAAATAGGATTAATCTACACAGTCTCTTAAAATAAAAGCTTCTGCTGCTCTTGCCTCCAAACATAGTTTTCTGAATTTTTTGAATTTAGTATATTTGTGATATTAGTTAAAATACACTTGTACATCTAAACCCCATTGCAAATCACTGAGATGAACTATTATCAAAACAGACACCTCAGCTATTCCTCTCCTTGCAAGGTGAATATAATTTGGCATCTTTTGCCATAGATTATAACCTTATTGCAGCAATAGCATGCTAGTTTAAACTGTCTTCTTACTATTGGCCTACCTCTTTTGAAAAGAAAGAAAATTTAGGATATTTAGAAAAGGAAGAAGTATTTCTCCCTTCTGCTTCCCTAAGCTTTCTTTCTATCCTAGAAGACAGTGGCTCTTTGAACTCTCAGCTGCATCTCAGGTCTCACTGAGCTGTGCCATACAGGTCTGTTTGCCACTGAGGATCTGCAGGACACTCATGTGTCCAAACACTCACACACAGATGCTGTTTCCATGGTAGTGCATAGAGTTTATGATAGTACTCGATCTCAGATGGCCTTTTCCAACCTAAATGATTATATCTCTGTGCAAAGGATGCACCACTGAGGCTGGTGCCAGTTAAGGAAATGGCTGAAGGAGCTGAGGCTGTTTGGCCTGGGGAAAAGAGGCTGAGGGGACACCTTATGGCTCACTAAAGTTACCTGAAAGGAATTGCAGACATTGGTCTCTTCACCAAGGGCCAACTGATAGGACGAAGGGAAAGGGCCTCAAGTCGCACCAGGGAATGTTTAGACTGGGTATTGGGAAAAAATTCTTCATTGAAGTGGTAGTCAGGCATCACAAAAGGCTGCCCAGGGAGGTGGTGGAGTCAGCATCCCAGGAAGTGCTGAAAAAAAGCGCATAAATGTGGCACCTGGGAACATGGTTTAGTACTTAACTTGGAAATGCTGGGTTAACGGTTGGACCTGATGATCTAATAGGTCTTCTCCAACCAAAGAGATTCTGTGATTCAATGCATCTTTTTTCTTCCCCTAGGTGTGTCATTAAGCTTTTGGCGAACCTCACCTAATTTCAGGAAGTTATCTTATTCTCACTCTTCACAATTTACTGTAATTTATACTAGTTGTGTGTAGCTGCATTAGTCTCTTCTTGCTCCCTGAAAAAGTTAAACTTGAGGATTCAAGTCCTTGATGTGCAAGCTAATGAAGTTTAGAATATACTGGGGAGCTAACATATATGTGCTTTCCTTTATGCTTTTGTTACAGTCTGTCTTTAAATGAGAGCAAAGAACTAAAGATCTTAGTTTTGATGTAGTTCACTGTTGGCATCCTTTTGTTTACCTTCTTGAAGCTTTCTTCAAATGTGCTTGTTAGCTACACCCAAGAATAAGTTAGCTGTATAATAAAGAATGAGAAGGACAGAACATTTGACTACAACAAAAGGAAAAGAAAAAACAGATTGAGAAATCCACACCTTCACACACCTGAGCACAAACGTACACAAACTGCAGTGAAAAACTTGGTTTCCCCTTGCAATGAACTCCCCATGAAATCTGCAGGATGGCTTCCTGGATGAATGTCTGCATATATTTTCCCTATGCACTTTGTAGTGATATAACAAAAAAAATAAAATATTATGCAAATTTAAGTAACTCAAAAAACCTGTTTATTGTTTAATATTCTGTCATCACTAATTTTATGCTTCAATTAATTTTCTGCCATATTTTCTCATGTTATATGAGAAAGCTATTTGTATGAAGTAATCTTTTTAAAATTAATTTCATTTTCCTTTCTGATAAAGGACATCTGCATGAAAACATTGAGAAAATGAAAGGAAAACTTCACATCTTTAATTTTATAAACCAGAGTTATTCATATTATTAAGCTTTGTAGAGTTTAAATAACAAACTGACTTGACATGCCCCTAACTTGCATAACAATTGTCTCAGGAAAGTAACTTAGATACTGACTGTCTGACTGAGCGTAGAATTTAGCATAGAAAGCCTTGCCAGAGGTGGGTAGAGGGGGTAGGAGATGGCCTTCCATTCTTTCCATTCTTTCCTTGCACAGGGTTTTACTTTTCCAAGGTGGATGGTTGCCAGGAAACAGTAAATACAACTGGAGAAATGGATTTAGTTGACGTGAATCCCTTAAGCAAGGCGAGGGAACAGAACACCATGCAATGACAGAGCTGAGGATCAGTCTGCAAAATCTGCATTTGTTTAGGTGATTGCTGAGAAAGCTAAGCACAATATTTTATTTTTTCATCCTTTCCTACCCTGCTTCCATTTTCTGCAGGAAAGGAAGATGAGTATAGTGCTGGCAGCACCATGATCTTTGAAGGCAGCTCTTCTGGGGTGATGCTGCCATCCAAGAAACACCTCTACTGTTCTCACATGCTGGCAGGGAGCCTGGGGGAGAGAACCTGCTTGGCTGTGCCAGTCAGGTACCAGGGTGCTTCCCACAGCCCCAGCTCCACGCCCACCTCTCACATCCTTTCCTTCCCATCCTGTTCTTACCTTCTCCCTTTTCCTCCTTCCTCTGCTCACAGCCATGGATAAATGTCAATTTTCTTCCAGCTCTGCTTACACAACATTCTGTGAAATATTCATTTCCCTTGCATGTATTTCATCCGGACTGAAATTTGCTGGATGCAAAGCACATATCCCTCTTGGTATTTGCTTTTTTCTTTTTTTTTCTTTTTGCTTTTTTTCTGTCTGGTACAATCAGGCACTATTCTTGTTTGTTTCCATGCATCATCACAGCAATAAATATAAATAATAACAGTATGTGCAAATTATCCATGATTAACTGTTTCTGGAGTAACATTATCAGGTCTCTGGGATTCAGAGACCTCCCATAAGGGATTCACTCCTCCCATAAGAAGTCTGTAATCTTATAGACATATTAAATCATTGAAATTATTCAGAAATGTTAAAGCTGGAAGATTTCAACAAGGGAAGCTGAAGTCTGCAGCTCCCTAATAACTGCTCTGACATTTCCATGGAAAGATATTTTTCAAAACACATTTTAATTGATAAATTTTGTTTTAAAACTTGAGGCTATCCTACCCCAGTAATTATATGTACTATTAATTTGGAAGTGTGCTGGAGAAGAGAATTAGTGCAATTAGCTTCACCGTAAAAACAGGTATCTGTGGACATATAATTTAAGACATCATTCAAAAATATAGCACTTTGTTTGTTTTTTATTTATTCTTTTTTGATGATGATAATTGGTGAGAAATTCTTGTGTCGTGGCTCATATTTCTGATTTATGTTTGTTGTAAAGTTACAGACACATAATATTACAGGAAAGATGTTCTGAGCTGGGTAAAAAGATATGTCTACCTAAGCAGCTGAAGTTATTAAAACTCTGTTGTTTCATATTATTATTCAGAGTTATCATATTTTATTCAAAGATTCTCAGAAGTTTAGACAGAAACTTTGATCTAAGTAGGGGTAATATCATTTATCTATTCAAAAAAATACCTGTAATTTATACAGATTTGAGGAGAGCAGGATATCCTTGACCTTGAATTATTTAAACTCAGAACTATCAGATTTAAGGATGAGTAAAAGATAAAATTCTTCTCCAGTTAAAAAGAAAAGCCATGTTAAGCCAATAAAAAAACAAGTTTTGCAGGGAAATTGGGAATTCAAAAGTGTAAATATATGTTGTACTGTGTAAATATCTGCACCAGTTCCAACATTAATGCATTCCCTGTTTTACTGCACACATTTTGCATAGTAAGAAAGATGAAAGCATAAAACCTAGCCAGTACACTTATACAGCTCAGGCTGGTGAGAAAAGCAGGGGAAAAGCCTAACTTCTCATGGAGTCTGGCTAAGAACTGACTGGATGTTTTCAGCAGCTTATGGAGCTGAAAAAGTCACCATTTCCTGGAAGTGATACCTGCCCTGCTGGTGCAGGAGTTCGGGCTATGGAAATATGGCAGATGCTTGCCCTGAGTAAAGTGGATGTCCACCAAAATAAAAAGATATCATAGAGGTACAGCTTACCCCAAGTGACTCACCCTGTGTCAGGGCACATACTGTCAGCGGCACAGTGACCAAAAATCAAAATTTCCTGAATTACAACCCTGTATTACTTCTCCCAAATTCTATTGCCTTAAATATTTACAATCTTTACAGTAAGATTTGCCATAGGGAATACTATTGAGGCAGGTCACATGTCAAGCCTACTAAATCCTGACAGTATCCTTTCAGTGCATTTCTTTTTCAAAGGATCAGTGTGAGCAACTGCCACTTCTTATCATGTAAGAACATTTGCTGATCTTACTACTGCCAACTTCTTCACTGTTTTGCTTAGTGAAAATGTGGTGACAAGCTGGAGCTGTCAGGACATCATGTCCTCTCCAAATATCTGACTTTAGCAAACTACTAGCTCATACCAAATCCATACTATATTTGCATCATATATGTGTTCCAATATGTGCTTAATAAACTATTATTTATACAATAAGTAAAATTTTTTCAGAAACATATGTAGTAAAGAAACTAGAGCCAATTTACAACCAACTTTCCTCTTTACTGTGGGCTTAAACTGTTTATGATGCTGTAGTGTTGGGTGCAGTGAAAGCAGAGAAAGTATAAACCAGCAAGAATAGTAGATAAAATGTATTTCTCTTCTGAGCTCGATTCCATACATCGCAGGCTACCCTTTTGCAGAGCCACACCACCAGCTCTATGTGATGCAGGCCCAGCTTATGGGTCTCACTGCCATAAATGTTTGTGTCTTGCTCATTGTTATTGGACAAACTCAAAAATCTTTCTTATATAATGTAAAATCCCACTGGTTTACTGATGTCAATTTGGTGGAAAATAAGGAATACAACATCAATTTGTAATTCTATTTTTTCATAACAGTTGAATTTAAAGGATTGGCTTGTGCAGTGGGTTCATGTCGGCCAGCAGGTAATCATCACTTGTATAACTGCTCACTCAACTCCTTCCCTATGGTGGGATGGGGGAGGCAATGGGAAGGCAAGAAGAAAAGAAAAAAAAAAAAAATTTGGGGGTTGAGAAAGCCTTCAANTTCTATTTTTTCATAACAGTTGAATTTAAAGGATTGGCTTGTGCAGTGGGTTCATGTCGGCCAGCAGGTAATCATCACTTGTATAACTGCTCACTCAACTCCTTCCCTATGGTGGGATGGGGGAGGCAATGGGAAGGCAAGAAGAAAAGAAAAAAAAAAAAAAGTTGGGAGTTGAGTAAGTCCTACAAGTAAAGAGAAATACCTAAAAGCAGAAAGCAGTCACAAACAACCCCTGGAACAGCATGTACAGTAAGAAAGGGAGTGAGCAGCTGCAAGAGACTTCAAGATCAAAACTGCATTAAACACTGTCAAGGCCACAGAAGGAACTTGCCATAAACAATCACAGCAGCAACTCGAGATACATGAAGAGAGGAACTTGTAACAGGAAGGCCTTAAATCCAGGCCTAGCAGATGTGAGCACACCCTAGTTAATGCATCCAGAAAAAATTCCCACGGTGGCAGATTGCAAGAAAGGAAGCAAAGCTCCAGGATGCATGAGGTGGTGATTATCTTCTGCTTGATCTCTGTCTCTCTCTGTGTCCCTCTCTCTCTCTTCCCTTCTGCCCTCCCCCCTCACTACCTCATATTTCCTGTTAAAAAACCCTGTACTTTGACGTATGATCTCATTTCCATTTTTATTCAGGCAGAGGCATCTTTCGATAAATTGGATCATAACAGCAGCAGGTCAGGTGAAGGAGCAAATATTGTGACCAGCAACAGAAAGTAGCAGCCCTACAAGTCAGAGCAAAACTCATATAACAGCTTTAAATTCAGTCTAGCATGCTTTGGTCAGATCTGTCATTATCTTGAATCCCTAGAGCCAGATAGATCTGTGCTGGGTTGACACTACCAGCAGCCAAGCATCAATACCAGTGCTCACTCAGTCCCCGCTCCAAAGAGACAGGGGTGAGAATAAGAAGAAAAAAATACAAAGAAAAGTTGTGGGTCAAGTAAAGACAATTTTTCAAATGAAAGAAAATGAAAAAGGAAGAATAAGCAATGGAAAGAAGATCCCTCATCACCTCCTATAAGCAACCTGATGCCCAACGAATTCTGAGCAAAGGCCACCTTGGAAAACAAAATGAAAATCCCTTTCTTTTCGTTACTTCAGTTTTTGTTGCTGACCAAGATATAAATATGGTATTGAATATCCCTTTAACCAGTCTGGATCAGCTGTTTAGGCTGTGCCCCTTCCCACCTTCTCACTCACTCCCACCCTGCCTACTTGCCTGGGGGGAAGGAGACAGAGTGGGAAAAAGAGAAAGCCTCAGTGCTGTGCAAGCACAGTTCAGTGAAAGCCAAAACATTTCCAATCAACACTGTTTCAGCCACAAATCCAAAACATAACTACATATAGGTTGCCATGAGGAAAGTTAACTCCATTCCAGCCAGAACAAGCACAATTTGCTACAAAAGATACTCAACCACTTATTCTGCAAAATTAGCAACAAGATTAGCTGTTAGGTAAAGCAATTTATGTCCTTACTTATGCTACCTATGTCCTTTAATACAACAAGATTTGTAAGAGGGCCAAGCCAAGCCCTGCCTAGTCCCTGGGCAGGTCCCAGGAGTTTCTTGGACAAACCTTGAAGGTCCTACTGCTCCCAAAGGAGGTCATTTGAAGGAAATTCTTCTCCACATAGGAGGAGTTTTTATGACTGCAGCATTGGTTGAGTAGATCTTGCTTCCATCCTGCTGCAACCTGACTTGATACAGAAGCTGTATTCTGGGCTTCCTGTAATTTGAGGGAATTACACTAGTGTGTTTAGATGGGAAATGCAGTGTTAACAGCACCTGATTTTTAAGTGCCAAAGCTGGCCGATCAAGGACGCCTCAGTAGTCACTGAAGGGTATAATATTTCCTTAGGGAATTCAGCCAATTACTTTACAGCAGAGTCAGGAAGGGATAAATCATCCACTTTAGGTACTTACTGCTCTTCAGGTATTGATGTACTTGTCTAAGTGCAAAAATTCAGTATCAGAAAGAAAACCTGAATATCACTAATTGAAGAACTATCTCGAAACAAAGCTCAAAAATATTACTTCGCAAATCTGGCCAATGTAGTCACAGGTCATAGAATCATAGAATAATAGAATCATCAAAGCTGAAAGGCACCTTTAAGATCATCCAGTCCCACCGTCAATCCAACACTACCTACTGTACCCTTAAACCACATCACCCAGCCCCAGATCCAGACACCTCCTGAATGCCTCCAGGGATGGTGACTCCATACCTTCCTAGGCAGCTCATTCCAATGCCTGACCGCTCTAAAAGGGAAATATATTTTTCGTAACATCCAATCTGAATCTCCCCTGTCTCGGCTTAAGGCCATTTCCTCTGGTCCCCCCACTGCAGGCATGCTACAGGAGCTCTGCTCCCACCTCAAAACCACCTGCTTTCAGGTAGTTATAGAGAAATGAGGTCCCATGACTGATTAGAGTTTATTTGATGTTACTAACTGGAATATTTCTTCTCCAAAAAGGAAATGAAGCCAAACACCACCAATAAAATGGAATTAAAACCATGATTAACAAAAATATATATACAAAAACAGATGACTGTTGGACATTTTCAACTGTAAAATAAATTTTGGGCACAATTTTCTGTCACTTGAAAGTGGCTCTCCAACACTAGCAAAATGGAGACCAGTCTTTCATATAAAGTGAATTTACTTCAAACAAGCTGAATTGAGAAACTGCACAAAACAAACTGTTATAAAAAGTGGGGGAGGGTTGGGGGGATGGGGGTGGAATTATTTTAGGTTTATTACACAAGACATAATTCTAAATATTCAGTTAACATTTCTAAAAATAAATAATTTTACTTAGGTCGAATAAATAAATAAATGACAAATAAGCACATTGATGGTTCTTATCAGATACCTTCACTCCAAACTCTCCCACACATTTATAGCCACTAATCAGTATGCTGCAGTATTGTTAAAATAATAACTAACTTACACAGAATACAAGTCTGGTAAATAAAATCATCTGCTCTGACAGTCATCTATGCTACAGTCATTAGTAATTAAAGGCAAGAAAGCAGACAAAATTATGAAATTTTCATCCGTGTGAGTAACACATACTCACCCATGCCTGGTAAAGACTGCCATTCAAGAATATACCTAGGACATACTGTTCTTTCCTAAGGCTTAGGAGATATTTTGTTTTCATAACATTAAACCCTTGTTCTGTTTGAAACCACACTCAAGGCCATAGAAGTATCACATGGTTGAAAAACTAATTTAACTTATTCTAGACGATCTAGCACTAAAAGACAGTAAGAAGCAACTATTAAAAGTTTATAATTACTTCAGTGACCTCTCCTTTACTGTGGACAACTTTAACATGACTTCAAACTCCTTTTTTAAGTTGGAATAGTATGGAAATGCTTACAGGAATAAACACTGAGAGGGTTCTGGCCCTCACACCAAAGCCATCAGCCTCTGGCACGCTCCTTAGAGGAGAGCACCCATCTGGGAGCTGTGAGGCACGAGCCCTGCACGCTCCCTTTCTAGCCTGCCCTGCTCTAACTTTAAGCCTGTGTCTTGCTAACCTGAACTGGGTGTGACAATAGAAAGAAAAGGTATGAACAAGCTTTCTTCTGGTTTTAATACAACAATATTAAAATACTTCTTGATAATTAACCTGGATTGCTTTTCTGGTAATTTTTTACATGTACTGTTGTCAATACCAGCTCTGGAAAATAGCCTGCAGTCTCTAACATAAGATGCAATTGGGAAAGTAGGAAAAAAATACAATCTTTACTGTTCCTGTAATATTTTACACACTTGTTACAGAAGTGTTACATGGTCTGTAAAAGCCTGCAAAAGTTACAGACAAAATATAAATGGTCTAGTAAATTGCAAACCTCTTATTTCACAGACTATCAATTCTCAAAAGCCCAGGCTGAAATATAAGCTATATAAGGGAAGAATTCCATTGCAGAGGGCTTTTTGATGTCGATGGGTTTGTGATTTTTTTTTTTAAAGGTGACATTTTACTGGGTTTTTTTGTCTGTTTTTCTTTTTTTTCCTTTGGGTAACTTTTGTAAAAACTCAAAGCCTTTTCCATGATGCAGTCCCTTTCCAATTTTCCATAGAGTGGTTAGTAAAATATCTAAAATTAACATTTGTCTTCTATGCAAATGCACAAATGATGTTTTTATAATGAGTTTGAAAGATAACAAAACACTTAAAAAATATGTGTGTGAGAAAATACTCAAGGCTCTTCAGACTCCCAGAGAAGCTGTTCAGAAACCATTAAAATAAAAATCAATCCTCTCCATCCTGAAATTTATGGCCCACTGCTTCTGCTGTCTTTGAAGATATCGTCCTCATGGGTCAACACATTCCCAATGTCAGCTCTCGTCTGAGAATCAGCTATAGTGCAATTCCTAAAAGAGTCATCTATTCCATGTGAGGTCCAATATTTCTTACGTTCTTTACATTTCACTACCTGGAAAAACTGAATAAAATTTAGAATTTTAACGGTGGCTAGATAATTATATTTGACAAAATAGGTAAGTTTTGCCAATCAATTCTATTTTCAACAGTGGACTTCCAAAAGATATTATCAATGTTCTTCATTTTTGTCTGGTTTGTAGACAAAAAAAATATTATATCAAAGGAAGACTAAATTGTTGTGCTGGCTCCTTAAATCCTGAGATTTAATGGAAAAGATTGCATCTAAACCCCTAAAAAAGAGCAGCAATTAGTATTTCAGTGACTATTAATTCACTTCCGATGAAAGATACATCTCAACCAGAGCCAGTCTACGTGAAATGTTGAGTGGATGGCACATAAACAAATACATTTATTCCAAGTCAGTCAGGATGCAACCAATAAGATTCGAAATTAACAAACCACTACCCATTCATCTAAAAATAACACTAAAAATAGTGTCATCTGCATGGAGTTTCTGAAAGTATCAGTATTTGTCACTATTATTTATACACTGGTATATATTTTTCTTTCATTTTTCTTTATACATTTATTTTCATATGAATTTATAAAATAAGGTTTATTGCATGATTTTCTGGATTGCATGTATGTCTCAGTGGTTATTCTCACCTTTACCAAATACACTAATTGGTATAAAATCTCAGCATTCACCAGCAATTAAGGATATTCACACAGTTTGTGATAAACCAATATTATCCCCATCTCTGGAAGTGTTGAAGACCAGGTTGGACAAGTCTTTGAGCAACACTACCTGGTGTAGTTCAAAATGTACCTGCCCATTGCAGGAAAGTTGAAACTAGATGATTGTTAAAGTCTCTTCCTGTTGCCGTAGGACATGAAAGAACACAGACACACACCGCAGCTCAGGTGATCAGAAGAGAGGAGAAGAATGTTTATTTTTTCTGACTCCAGTATTTATAGTTTTCCAAAAGTGACAGTGGATTGGATGGTGGCAGTGCCACCTCTCCAAAGACACTGGACAGACAAATAATCCGTCAATTTTTCTCCTCCTTTATGAAGGAATGCAAAACACTGAGGTGTTTACAGAAAGTGTGTGAGAAAGTTCTTCACAAATATGTAAATATCAGAAGGCTTAGAAAGTCTTACAAAAATCAGGGCGACATCTTCCAACCCAAACTGTTCTGTAGATTCTTCGATTCTACATCTCAGACATCTCAAGCAGTGGTCCTAGACTAGCATACAAAAATGTATTAAAACAACTTAGGCACATATGGAATGCTTCAGTTAGTTGAGGAATTTCTGGGAAAGATCAATCTAGTTATTAAAAATGAGACTCCACTTTACAAGTTGATCAGAAGGATGTCAACATATTTTCTCTACAAATTGTATACTTTTGGAATATGTATAATAACCCCTTTTTAATTCACCTGAGTCCTAGGAGCCTTCAGTGCTGAGAAAACATTTAGTTTCTTGGGTAAGTAGTAAGACAGCTGTGTAAAGCATTTTTCCTAACCAGGCCAATGTGACAAATGAGCTACTCTTTAGAGTATTTTAACAGCTTCGGTGACCTGCAACAGGAGGTGAAGAGACACCCCATTGTCCAACCTGTATATCTCAGGGATAGGCATCAGCATGATTTATTACAAGAGCTTGAACCCAGCCTGCAGCAGTGGAGAAGCAGTTTCAGATCACCAGGGAGGGCTGGGCTGGGCTAACTACTTCACTGGAGTCAATCACTCTTACACAAAGCATCTGCCAGAACTCTGCTATGAGACATTTACAAATCAGGGATCATGACAAGTACAGAATGTTCTGTGCTGCTTCTTCTGTTTTTTTCCTTGTTGAAGTTAGCAGTAAGATGATTTGTATTCAGTGCTCTTGTTTTTCACCATGTTACCGCCTATTTTACTTTAAGTGCAGTTCAAAATTTCTCACCATAGCATGGCCAAATTAACTCAAATTTTTTTACTGATTTTGCTTACGTAAACGTGCTCTATGAGAGATCACTGGAAAAAGGCACGCTGCACTTGGTTAACAGCACACACACAAAAAGTCTTCCTCTGCCCTCACTGCCCTTTAAAATTATTTCAACCTATGTCCTGAAGCCAAGCTCTGCCACAGAGCTGACTTCATAGGTTGTGGTTAGAGGAAAACCACACTATATGGAAGCCAGTTACTTGGTTTCACACTAAATAGATATCACTATTTTGGCAACCATATCTTCCAAACCCTCTGTGTTCCTCCATGCTTTTACACAGTATTTTTTTTTATGTCACCAACTTATAAATGTGGTAAAATATAATTATGCATAATGAGATACAAAGTATACACTATTACTTTACAATAATTGTCAAAGCTGCATTTAGGAAAGTGTATGAGCTGCATCTGTGAATGCACTCCCATTGCTGTCCCATTGAATTTGGCAGTAAATTTTGCTACTCGTGCTTCAACAAAAAATCAGGAAATTAGGTATCAGAATATATTGTATAATGTATTGTATATTAGGTATCAGAATATAAATTGTAAGATCCTCAAGCAGTTTTGAATGAAAGATGGTGAGCATGCTAGACATTGTCAGGCCTAAACTTTTTAAATCATTGATGTATTTTATTGAAGTATTTTATACCATTGATGGATTCTTAAATAAGTGTAAAAAAAGTAAACAAGTCTGAGCCTGACTGAATTACAGAAGAGAGAGTACAGTTCCTTCAGTGTGTATGATAGCAGCTTTACTCATTCTGACTTTGTAAAGGACAGGAAAAGGCGACAATTGTCAGTACTTATGCAACACTTTGTCGAACATGAAATGTGCTCCCTGCCAGAAAGTGTCTTTTCAGTTTAACCTCAAAATGTCAAAATATCTCTGTTTCCCAAGTTTCCTGATCAGCCCTTTTCCCAGTAAAGCCTGCTCACAACAAAAGAAAGAAGAGTTTTAGTATGCTGCAGAATGTGTCTAAGAATAAATATTCTAACACTGATTTCAAAAGCTTAATTATTGGCTGCTTTGCACTGATTTTATGGTATCATGTTATGTTCAGCCATGATCTTTGGGCCAATAAGTATAAAAACCTCTAAACTTAAAATATATATGGTGGCCAAAAAGTCAGCTTATCTTTGGAATGCACTATGTATCTTGCCCAAGAGCTGACAAAGAAAAGCAGAAGGATTTGATGGCTTTGTGCTCTAATTGGCAAAAGCATAAAGTGAGCACTCCAATTTCAGGAACTGCATCCTGATTTCAGCTAAGACATCACGATAGTTCAAGGCAATTACCTAATCAGCCTTCTTCTACTGTAGCCAAAAGATAAAGTATTTATCCCAAACTTAGAGAAAAACAAGACTGACAGCCAATAATGCAGTTTAAGGGTTTTCCTAATGTATGTTTTTGCTTTGTAATGAGAGTAGCTTTCCTTCTCTTCAGTCTTTAGTACCCAGGTTACATTGCAGTTAATCTTCTCTGCTGATAGATTGAGAGAGCAAGAACTGTAAGAAATATCTTCTCAGTGTGATCCCAGAAGTCATTCTACATAAGATTTTATTCAGAAATAAATAAAAATTATGAACATTTCAACAGCTGAAACAGCTTTTCTGAGTAGTTTTGCTTTATGTACATTAAACAAAGACACTGTATATTATTGCTTGTGAAAAAGGAACACATTGAAAGAATTTGCCTCTGTTAATCTCTCGTATATAAGCTTTGGAATGAACATAGCAGAAAGAGACATAATTTTAGAGAGAAGGTTTGTTTTTTTTCTGTTGCAAACCTAATGCCAATAGGGACACAGTAAAATCTAACTACGATATCAATAATCAGTTTTTTACACTGGAGTCAAACAATTTTGCTCTCCACTAGAAACCAGGCTGTAGATAAAGTAAACTGAAGTCTCTGTGGTGCACAGATTTATACTAGATGGGAATTTCTGCCGGCTTTTTTAGGCTGACATTATTAGAGTTTTCAGTATGTCTCTTTCAGGCTTGGATATGGGCCTTTAAAACATTTCCTTACTCTGCTCCTAAGCTGATTTTTCATTTATATATCACCTTTTAAAGACTTTTGAATGGGCGAAATATTATATTAACTCTTCCCAATGGGATATTTATTTTGATATTTATATTTAGTAACAAATTATATAACATTATTCATAGTAGCAGTAGTACGAGTAGCAGTAGGATGATGATGATGATGATGATGATGATTATTGATTTGTACCACCATGAATGCATCATTTTAAATATTTGTATTTTTATATATTCAGAAACTTCTATGTAAATAGATATATGTATAAAAATGTATGTATGTCTGTTTTTGTATATAAAGTGTATATATATGTATGTGCACTTATATCTCTAGAAAAACAACTATAATATAACCACGTATATACAGACAGATATTAGGGCTCTCTAAGTGCTTAATCTCAGAAAGTGTGTAAAAGCAGACACATAATTTCTGTGGCAGCCAAAAATATACACAGTGCATGATGAGAGAGTTGATATTACAAGCATCTCTGATGTGACAATCACAACTTTCTGGGACTCTCAAAGGAAAAATACCATCTTTTTATATTTTGTGTGCTCATGGTATTTAAGTATAAGTATATGGAATTGCTGAAAACATTCTTAACTCTGGAAGATAAAAGAAGCTGCTGATTTTTACAGATAAAAGTTATTTCTAACAATAAGATGCTTAATTTTCTTCCATTTTCATTTCTAAATGACTAATACCATAAAATAGTAGTAAATTTCAAAATAATAATAAAACTAACATGAATTGTAAACCCTGTTGGAAAAAAATACATATTAGAGATAAAATTTGCCATCAGAGAGACTTTCAATTTGATATAAGTGAGCAATTTTACATCATACTTTAATGTGATTTATGAAAACAATTTTTTTAAGGAAATAAAAAGATGTTATTAAATGAAAATGAATGTATGATAATAAACACTGGTTTGAGTAATTTCCTGCCTCTATCATTTGCATGTATGCGTTTATCTGAGAATTTAATTTAAATTTTTTTTTCTAAATACTAATTGAAATATTAAAAAAACTAGACAACTTCATAGTAAAAAACAGCCAAATGAAAAATATTATATAAGTCCTTATTTAAAATGTTTTTTAAGAATATGTTGGATACTCCATAATGTTTCCTCATATATTGACTTCCATGTCCAAGAAGATGGAAACTATACGGCATTGGAAAAACAAAATAGAAACAGAAAGGGATACATCTGCAAATACAATTTCCTTACATTCAGTTCCAGTTTTTCCACCACTTCATAAACTCTATTAGGAACAGAGAACTGCCATGTAACTCTGGCAGTAAATAGGTTAATCAGTCTCGTGACCTGTTCATGCTGTGACAGGACTTGTTTGGCTCAACCAGACAATCAATGACACCAGCTCTGTTCCCACAGATGACAAAGGGCACATCCTAGGGCACATCCTTAATGGAATAAAGAAAAATCTCTGATCTTTGGGGGTGCAAAGAAACCTTGGTTGCTACTCTGGTTATTCTACACCTTGTTACACATAAAACATTCCTAAATTTAATATCAGTCCTGAGGCTTCCTCAAATTTCCAGTGGTTTCTTTTCTTCCTAACAAGTCAGATCTCCTCTGTGGGAGACTGCTGCTAAAGGAGTTCCACTTGATGTCTCGAAAATCAGGAATCCTGAGTAAAGAGCTAATCCTGGACTCCATCCCATCTCTGGGGGACTAAGGACCAGTTCTACCTGTCAGTAGAGAACAAGGTGGAAAATATGTAGTCAGTGTCTGACAGCAGTCATGTGCTGAACAGAAGATGCTGGATGTGGGGCTGCAATCTGCAGAATCACTTCAGGGATTGCGTGACAAAGGGGAAATGGTAAGAGGATTGTCAGTACTGCAAAGAAAGTTACCAGAGAGGTGCTTTTGGCTCAGGCACGTCTCTTGGTCTTGCATAATTGATAAGCTATTTTCTGCCAGTCCATCAAACTTTGAGTAATATTTTTTAGATTTTAAGGAGTGTTTTTGTTCTCTGAAGAAGCACAGAGTTTATAAATTGAGGGAAAAACTGTTGTAACTGTTGTTCTCTACTTCCATTCAGGGTTAGTTATTTTCATTTGAGAAGAGCACTGGACAGAAGTCAATAAATAAAATTTTCCTTCACATGCAATAATAGTCACTTCTGGAGAGATTAGGTGCCTCAGGTCCAAACTATATACAAATATTCCTTATTTTACCCCAGGAAAAAGCCTAAAATCCACATTATACAGTTGAACACTTGTTCTGGGGATGCTGAGATGGAGATTTTATAGGTTTCAGACTTAAATTCCTTAAGGCTATGACTTCAGATTTAAGAATAATCATGAACACTAATAAATATAACCTGAATCCTACAGAATCAGGAGTGTCTCAGAGGATACTCCATGACAAAGGTGAAAAGGGTTATTCCTCTGGGAAGCAAGAGTAGGGAAATTAGAAGACTGTATGACTTAGAGAATTATATCTTCTCTAAGTTTTCTAGCCTAAAACTAACTCTTTTTCTTAAGAGGATGTTATAGTGTTATGATATACCCTTAATACTTTTTCTTATGGAGCAGCAATGCAAAGAAGCCTTGATTCCTGGATGAGGGTTCCAACAGGAATTCAAACATGGATACTGTGGTTATTATGAGACTGACCTACCTTTCAAAAATAATAACATTTTGGAGGTGTTTTGTTTTATCTTTTTGACATGTTTCAGAAATACACAATTGCTTTTCTAAAAAAAAAATACAAAAAATTTCATTACTGACCTGTAAACATTAATCTGCTCCATGTGCTTCATCAAAAGACAATCCCAAAATATTTGTTCTATCAGAGATCATCTGCCATATATCTATTTTGTATCTTTTGTTTGAATGAGTGGCCTGATGACTAAAGAGGAAGACATTTTCTAAAATCCAACTTCTCTAAAATTCCAACTATCATTTAACTACAGCAACTATGGATATTTTATTTCAAAAAACGTTTGCCCATTGCTTTTCAATTGTACAGCATTAACTTTACAGATATGGCCATTATTCTAACCCACACATTTTTATTAATCTGTATTTAATTTTGTGAGTTTTCTCAAAGGTCTGATTCTCTTACTGCTCATTTCACTTGCTTCAGATCTTGCTGATTATCTGAATCAGTGTGTTTATATTCCTCTTTCTGATCAGAGCTGCTAGTTGATATGCAACCGATATTCAACTATTGCTATTCAACTATTATCGCCAAAAAAAAAGTAAGGATTTAAGCATCAAATAAAACTGGCCATTATATTTACCTGGAAGTGGAGGGTTCTTCACTGTGGGAAGTGTGTCAAGCACCCTTGTGGAGTATGAGAGGTATCCTGAAGTACACTTTGCTCCTTGGAGGGCCAAGCACCTCCCAGGCACAGGGAAAGCATCACCAACACTGTCAGGACTTTCTAAACTATCATTTCTCTTATAAATATTGTCTTTTAGCAGCTTGTAACATGTAGCTGGTTAGGAATTATTAGTGAAAAGCTAGAATTACTGATTTGATTGCAAACTTTTATAAATGTGAACTGATAGCAAAATATAGACAATTTAGCAGATTTTACAAATATTTTCTAAACACTTATATTAGTTACCTCTGTGAAGCCATTAGAGTGCTCACTATGCAATAATTACTTGAAAGAAAACCATCATATTCCATAAAGGAAAGTTTGCAAATAACAAGAAAAATACCTGTTTAAGTATTTAATGTGTTTTAACATGGGTTCTTCTTTTTTTTTTTTTTTTTTTCTCAATATTCATTAAACTGTTGGCAAGCTATATAAAATCTTGAATAAATATAAACAGAAACAAACTCAATTTATCTATGAAATTCACACCTCCCAAGGTTTCCTATACATCACTTAGATTTCTGTGCACCCTGTAAAAACAGGTAATCGCAGGGTCTTCTGTAGATAATTTTAAATTGTGAACTTTTGAAAACACACTGAAACATTTCCTTACTGCTGGCTTGTAAAATTCATTCATCCATTCATTCAGTCAGTCATTCATATACTATATATACTTACAATAAATTTACTCAGCCATGAAAATAATAATAAAATAATAAAAACTTCAATTATTTTCTAATTATCAAAATAATTTATTGCTAAGGATATGTATTTAAAAAAGTTGAGTGCAGGTGATTTTGTTATATTCTGCCTGAGGCTCTGAAAGTCTTTTTGGGACATTTTTGCTGCCTCACAAGACTGCAACGGAGATAGTAAATTAATTTCTGAATTTTGTCACAGAACAAACACTTTAAAAAAGATTCTATCTATTCGATGACAGAACCATTGCATTGATTTTTGATAAAATATTTTTCATCCGAATTTTTTAAATTTTTTTTGTTTTTCCTTCACCTGGGAGGGAGTAATTTTGGCGACTCCTGGTACTCTAGGTTTGCATGTAGAAATAGCATGAATAGAGCTTCATGATTCTCTTTGATTCAATCTCCTTACTCATATCTATTTTAAAAATATTTTACTGTCTATGAATAAGAGTAAACATATTGTTGGGGTTTTTTAAAGCAACAATAGGACCCCCCCATAACACAAAACTTTTCAGAATGAAGCAATTGTGAGTTGACATGAGCTTTCCTTGTGGATGTCTTTGTAACTATGTTATCAACAGCTGTCCTTTTTAACTGATGAAAAATATTCTACAAAACAGAATTATTATTTTGTATTTTCTAGCTTTTTAGCTGTAAATTATAATTTTTAGGTGTAAGTGCAGGGGACAGAAATCATAACCTCTGGGTTCTGAAAAATGATAATAATTGACATTATTATAATGTCTAAGAATTTCAGGCATGTAACAGACCATTATCCTTGCAGACTACAACACTCACAGTTGACCCTTATTTTGATGTTCCTAAAACTATAATAAACAATTAAGGTGAGAGGCAACAGATTGTTATAGGCAGATGCAAAAATGTAACAGAAAATGAGATGATGGCATTAAAACCAGCAGTATTCTCATAGTAGTTGTCTATTTTCCAACTTTCATCACAGCATCACAACAAAGGAAGGTATTAGGGTGGATCTTGAAGGAGAATGGTAGCATAGCTTTGAGGAAGTTCCTTCTAGCAGCAAGAACACCACAAAAGAAAGCTGAAAATTTGTTCTTTATAACTTGCACCTTGTAAGTGAAGCTTTCATCTGACAGAAGAAGAAAATATCTGAAGTAGGCCAAATGTGAATTAGCCTATAAGTCTGGATGGGGGCAGGTATAAAATCTACTCTGGATTGAAAGGCAAGATATTTGAGCTTCTCGCTCACACGGCCACATGTGGTGGAATTTCTGGCTGACATAAACTGATATCCAAGTAACAGTGCTGAAATCCATTTAGAGGGAGGAGGAAGTGGTTATGCTTCTTCTGAAAGGAATTTCTAGACATGCCATAAAAGTCTTGACTATCTAATTTCCAGGTTACATCGTGCTTGGTATTTGACTTTGCTTACAAAATAGTTGGCTAGTACTATCATTACTCTATCAATAGCATGTGTATTATTTCCTACCCTCCAACTGGCAGGTAGTAAAAATGCAATTCTCACCACATGTCAGAGGGGAAAGGTTTGACTTGACTTAAAGATAGAAAGATGGATCACTGCAGGTGAACCATTTCTACTTAGCAGCTAGCAAGGAGCTTCCTTGGCTCCCAGTGGACTTCCTAGTTTGGTACAAGTATAGGAGGAACTATCCAAAAGGTAATTAGGGTTTTCCATAGCTGTATGTCCTACGTGACAGCTGAAAAAGAATTTAGGTTTTTTTTTTTTTTCACAACACTGATAAATACACTTTGCAGCTTTCCTGTCACTCATTCTTTTCCACTGATCTCCTCAAGCTGTTTAGGTTGACAAATTAGAAAATGTCGCTTGGTGTTCTCTGAGGTCCCTGCTAGTGGAATGGAAGAACATTTGGGCAACCTGAGAATATTACCAATTGAAAGACCACTCTTGTGTTGGAAGCAAAGCAGAAGTTTCCTTGAGTCCTAAGCATTGTGCTACAAGAGCAGGTGTTGCCATGAAGCCACCTGCAAGGGATTACCAGGTTAGACGAAGGTGTAGAGTCTTATGGAGAGAGGATGTGATAGATAAGTGCAGAGTTGTAAAGGAAGAAACCACATTAACCCATAAAGACGACCCACAACTAATTAGACTGCTTAGAATGTTTACTAAGCTCTGTTCCTTAAAAAAACCAACCAAACAAACAAACTCTATGGAGCAGCACAAATTTCAGATTGAAACATATACGCACATAGAAACTCACAAAGACAGCAAGTGAGGATGCAGAGCTCATAAAGGTAGAGGTGTTTCACATTATTTCCTGGTTGACTCTTTGATGTATCCATACGTGTGAGAATAAAGATGCCTGGTCGGCAGCACAAAGTTTTTGTGTGTAGTTTTTCAAATATTGAGTATATAATTACCAAGTACATATTTGGTAGAAATGTCAATAGGATTGACTTACAGCAGAAAACATGAAGCAAAGCTTATAGAAATGCATAATTTATGATCATCACTGCCACTGAAATCCTTATTTACATTGGCACTTATCATTTTTCTTAAATGATTTCTAATATAAAGCAAAGGATATATATGGGTAACACTAAGCATTCGTGATACTGCTAATATTTAAAAGGCCTCATCAACCAAAATGTTTAACTGACTTTCAATTTTGATTGCTTTTAATGGAAACTCTCTTAGATGTTATTGAATACATAATCCATTATCTCACACTATGGTACTCTGACTAATTCAGAGAATATAAAAATTGTCCATGCTTTGTGCATCTAGTTACACTTGTAACTTAAAACTGTGAAATTCTTATTGTACTCCAGAGGGTCATGGATGCTAAGAAATGCTTTTTTTGTTTTTCTTTTTTTTCATTTATTGAAACTTTTTGTCAGAAAGCTTTTACAGAATTGAAGATTTCACGGTTTTACTTATGAAAATTTCACCTCTGAGAGGAAAAGCCCATTCTTTGTTACTGAATTGTATTGTTCTATTCTACTGTATTATAGTGTTCTTTGGACACTATATCTCAAATTCCTGAAGTCTTCTTTAAAGTGGCAAATTTGAATATTTAAGAGCCTGACAAAGTCTATTACTACCTTACTCTGGAAATGAAGGTGCTATAAACATGAACTTGGGTTGTGTCTGTTTCATGGTGGTAACAGATTCTTATGTTTGGAGTGGTTAAGCAAATTGCATATACCATGTTATCTCAATACTTATTGGAAAAATATATGAAAGGTATAAATTGAAGTTTGCAGGTGAAGCTGCTGATATCAAATGAATTCAAAGGTACAATGTATGTGAACAGCTTGGGTTTGATACTAAAATGAGAGTTTGTCTACCACTCCAATGGACTCCTTATAAGAAAGGTAGATCAATTAAACTTTAATCTCTATTCCTACACAATGGACTTCTTTAATTTCCTTTTCTAGCATTTCAAGGCTGACATTGGTAAAAGATGCTTTGCTGGATTCTTACACATGCCTCATTTTCCACCCTTTCCCACCGTGTGCTCCTTATCTTCCCTTCACAGTATGAGACTGGTGTGAGCCTTTTTAAGAGAAGTGGATTTACCTTGAGTTAGTCCCTTTTGCTATAAAGGTATGGTAAACCTTGCTCTAAGGCTTTCTTTAGGGCAGCTCCAGTCCACTGTTACAGTGTCCTGGTCTCTTTACACTGACTGCCATGCTGATTTTTTTTAAACACAGACTTCCAGACTCTGACATCCACGGCCAAATTCAGACTACAGTTTCCTAGTGCAAGGTTTCCCATGTTTCCTTTCACACTGGCACCTTGCTTGACTATTCCTTCAGGAGGCCAGCTGGAGGAGGAGGCACGGTGTCTGCCCAGCCTTTTTGGCAAAAGAGACAGATGGAGAGTAAGAAATTATTCAAAATGCTTTGTGCTGCCTCTGGGAAGTTCTTGACTCACAAAGGAGAAGAGGCACCTTGACAGCTGCACAAAGGAGGTTTGAAGAGATATCCAAAGTCCTTCTGAGCTTTGAAGAAACAGCCCACAGCACATCCATTGGTGAAAGGGATGGGTGAAATTATCACGTGCAAAGTACTGGATGAAAGAACTTTGTGTTTTTCTTACAATAAAGCAGCATGTTACTGACCAAGAATAAACACTGCTTTGTCATCTTCCCAAAGGCCACTTGTCTGTGGCATTAACCTGTACATCATGAAAAGAAGGTAGATAGACAGCCAGGACTCATCTTCTGTGGTGTTTCTGGCTTTTCTTCTGAACTGTGTAAAAAGAGATGACCCTCCTTGCAGTGACAGCATGTCCGTAAAACTCATTACAAAAAGCTTATGTGCTTGAGAATTAACCATGAATAATCATTTAAATGCTAAAGGACAAGGGAGCTTGACCTCAAATTTGGAAAAGGAAAAAAAAAAGCTTTCAAGTACATTATTTATGAGATGTCAAGATACTGCACATTCTCAGTGGTAAAGCTATATTATCTAGTCAATATAAGTGAAAAATAAATACTTTCATTGATTACTGAAATTTATAAACCAAAATCCCATGAAAAGAAAATTTCAGACCCTAATTGACATAATGAAATATGAAAGCTAAACTGTGTTATCAGAGTAACAAGATGAGATTTTTCTTTTCTCATCCTGTGTTTTGTTGCAGGGCAACACCACTTAGACACACATCAGTGCCAGGAAGATCACAGAGCAGCACATCTTGAGTGCCATCACATGGTGCATGCAGGACCAGGTGATCTGTAGATGTGGCACTTGGGGATGTGTTTTAATGGTGGGTTTGGCAGTGCTGGGGTAATAGTTGGACTCAGTGATCTTGAAGGGTTTTTTTCCATCCTAAATGATTCTAAGGAATCTGGCCTAGAGCTGAGAAAACAACAACAAAACAAGGAACTGTGTTTTGTTTCAAACTTGTTCTCTTTATGTCTCTTCAAGTTTCAAGATTTGCTTCCAGAGTACAAGCCATGATTATTCTTCGTCTTTGAGAGTTAGCATCTAATTTCTTGATAGTATAACAAATATACTCTCATAAAATCTATTTCAATTTGGCTGGCCTTCTTGCCAGACTTTAATACTACAGTTTATCAACTCTTTCCAATCCCTTTGCATGAAACAGAGAAAGGGTGATCCAACCCCTTTTTATTCCTTTAAGAGAAAAGAAAAGCCTTAAGCTTTCCCAGATGTTCAAGTAGACCTATTCATTGATCTCATGTTTTTTGAAATGCGGAGGCAGCACAGTACAAAGATTCAAGCAGACATTGATTTGTTTCATTGCTATCCAGCTCCAATAACACTGGACCAGAATAAACACAGGGATGATTTTAGCAGACACTTTCATTTATATTTTCCATGTCTCTAAGCTCAGCAGTAGGATATTCATAGGAGGCCAGAATCTATGCATTGAACTCCACAACACTGCGTGTAGAACAGTGGATTTGTACCTATAAATTGTTTCAGGATTTACTGCTTAAATAGATTGTCATCTGTTGAGTAACTCCTCTTTACAGCTCTACTACTGAAGGGGAACACATCAGTTGTCCTGGGATATTTGTTTGGGTAAAAGGTTTGCTTTTATCAGTAAAGATACAGTCACAAATACCAGAAAGGCTACAGCTACAATGTGAACATGTGTACGTGTCTGTTTCAAAGACTAATCTGTGTTTTACTGATTGTGCTGGAAGACTTCAATGTAATCAATAGATCACATAATCCACTCAGGTTTTCACATCTGCCTGTACTTGAGATACATTTTTAATTATCACATTTTCTGCTAGTTTAATTTATAAAATTATAATATTAATACTGAAATAACAGTATAACCTTTCACTCAACAGGAGCATGTCTGAAGTTTGAAAATCCTGTTCCTATTAGCCAAGAGACAGTACTTCAGTCTCAAAAACAGGAGAAAATCAGACTGTGTATGGATACAACCGGCCACAAAAGGTGTTTGTATGAAAGAGTTTTTCCTATGTTAAAACCTTGGACAACAGAAACTTATCCTTCCTATTAATGCTATTCAAGTCATATAACTATGCCTATCTTACGGTTGCATGTTTAAGTAAATAACAATAAATCAAAGAAATATGATCTTTCAAAAAGTGCAAAGAAACCACTTTCAATTATTCGGCAAAATAGACTTGGGGGTTGTTAGCTTTCAATCTACTGACTCAAGGAGGGAAAGATTCATTAATAATGCATTCTAACTTCATAGATTTTATACTAATTTTTCAGTTATCTGCATAGTTTAAGAGCATGGGAAGAGCTTACAAGGAAAGAAGACCCCTCAGGAAAATAAACCGTACATACTTAGCAAATGTATCTGAGAGCTATGCTTTGAATTCATGCCTGTGATATGTGTTATTTCATCTGCTTAGACAGCAGTTAAAGTCTAATTAATCTTTAACTGCAGTTATACAGAGAAAGTAGAAAATGTAACCTGTTTGGCCAATGGTGGGTTTCTGTCAGCTTTAGGTAGATTCTTTTTTTAATGAGTTTGTTATTGTTTATTTAATCTGTTCTATTATTTCCATTGAAAAATTAACTTACTGACCCATGAATAACCGACATGTTCTTTTCCTCTCTTTGACTTTTAATTGCACCGGTATAGCTAGCAAATACATAAGGATTGTGTGCACATAGGAGCCTTCTCTGCTGTTGTAAAAGATCCTTCAACACACAGAAATAGGCAACAAGCAGTTACCCAGAAGAATCTGTATTTTCTTGTTGTTCACTTAAAAAAGGTATTTCATGATGTCTTTTATTTAAAGTGAATCTTGTTGTTATAATTTTATCCATTTTTATTCTTTTATCTTATACAGGTTTAAAATCAAAGTATTTTGAGAAGTACAAAGTACTTGATATTTGTTATGTGATGGGTGTTTTGTTGTTGTTCACATTTTAAAATTAATATTTTATAGAATGTAATGAAACACAAAATCACCCTCATATAAAGTAATGGTGTCCAGTCACAATGCATTGGATATCTATTTCATTGATCTTCAAACCTTGGTCTGGGTCTATAGTGAATTTTCATAAATGTAACTAAAATGGAAAAATGTGGAGCATAGTTGTTCATAATTTAAAGTCAATATTTGAATAACTCCTTTAAAGGTTCTATGGGATTTTCTTCCAGCCACCACTTTGTTTCTTACTTATAAATGCAAAAATTTTACCTCTGTGAATGTTCACAAGAACAACTTGGTAGTACCTGTCAAATATCAGCCAGTACTGCAACTGTAAGTGAATTTGAAGTGAATTTTAAGCCAACACATACCCACAGGAGCCATGCTTTTACTGCTGTTCAAAGACAAGGTATTAGAGCATGGGCAAGAGACACACAAGAAAGTTATGCAAATGGGAACAGAGAGAACCTGTTTTGAAATAGGTTCTTTATTTCAACTGTTTTGAATAACAACTGCAAAAGCATGACATATCTTCTAAACATAATCCATGTCCGTAAGCAGCAATATAAAGATGTAATTTAAATATTTACTTCTTTTTAAGAAATGTGTTAGGTAAAATAAAAAAAAAACCTAGTGTCTCGTAGCCTAAGAAATGCTGAAGATTAATTGCATTGGTGTGTATCTCAGTATAAAGATAAACAACAACAAAAAAAGGCAGATAACAAGTTAACCACACTCACAAATGGTACTTGTTTTATGATACATCTCAATGCCAGTTTCAAGGACGTGACAGAACTTCCGAAAATAAACCCATGTGAGTTTAATTTGAAGCCACTGGACATTAGTCTTAAAGCAGAAAATTAGCAATTATTATTATCTCATTTTTTACTTGAGGATGGTGGTGTTTGGGGGTGTATTTTACCTCTTTATAACAGAACACATAGAAAAAAGAGCCCAAATATTCAGTAGGTCAATGAGAAGACTGAAATCTGACTGTTCCCTTACAGAAATAATTTTTCAAGTGTATACTTATTTTTGTTGTTGTTGTTCTGGAATTAGTATGTTCAAAAGTACACAGTTCTCTGTTTTTTTTATTTAGCTTTTGATTTTCTTTGAGTTATCCCAGACAGGGAAAGTTCATAACTGTCACTGCCAACAGGTAGATGAAGTTGTTCCTACCCAGGTTCGGAACTGGCTCTCATCCCATTTGGCATTTAAAAACACCTCAGCCATATCACTCGGCATTTCTGTTCCCTGCTCATCTCATGAATGCACAGGCCAGTAATTGCTATGTCTTTTCATTGACCAAACACTATGAATTACTGAGGATACAGTCCTTTGAAGCACCTTTGTGAATCTTTCACAAGATAAGGCTGAGCACCATGCCTCTCCAATGGGCTAGCTGAGGAGTTTTGATTTTGCCTCCTGGCCCTGAAAAATGCAAGGCTTTTAGACAGAGTTCCCCAGAGAGACTCCTTAAAAGCAACTTTTCTTGAGATGGAATTCAGGACTCTAGGGGAAAATAAAAAAAAAACAAAGTATAACCTAGAAATGTGAGAGGTGCTTTTTGGAATTTCAGTGAGTTAGCTGTAAATCCCAAAGTTCTAGCTTTGTGGGAGAGCTCTCCAGTGCCAGGTGCAAGAGCCTCCAAACTTGGGATTGAGTGCAGGCTGGAGAGTACAGGGCAGAGCCCCATCTGTGTAAAAAGGACAAAAGCCTCAGCAGCCACTAGATCATTTTTAAGTCCTGTTTTAGTTTTTATGGACAATCTGAGGTACACACAGATACTCGCTAAGGCACAAGCACATGTCTGTGATTTAGGTGTGCTCAGGGTAGTAATAGAATGTTACCAATAAGATGTTTTGGGTATGCATGCCTACCCAAACACCCACACCCACCAACACTGATGCTTCAGAATGATTTATTATCAAATTCCTGCACAAAGGACTAAAGTATGTCAGAAAAGGCTTGTGTGACCAAGGCCACAGCTGTTTCATCCTTAATGTCCTTAAGAGCAGAAGATTCTCCAGAGGTAAAATTCTGTCATAACCTATGACAGCACTGAGTTTCTCTCCTTCCCTTCTCTTTTTTTCAGGTTATTGCATTCTACCCAAACCATCGCAGGACCCAGAATCTCACCATTTGTGTTGCTGATGGGCACCTTTATTGCAGCAATAGGGAAAGAACAAATCTAGCTTTTGTGATCCCAGCTCCTGGTAGGGTAGGAAGGACAGGATTATTATTCTAGACATAGGGGAAGTGAAGAGGCACAGGACAAGGCCAGCATGCAGGTAGCAGAGCATGAGATGCAAGATGGTTGAGTCACAAAATTGCTTCAGCAATGAGAAATGAGCAAGTCTGGTATCTTTCAGCTAATACAAATTTAAAATCACTGTGCTACCACCCTGTTGATAGATTGCTTGTCACTAGTTTAACTGCTTTCTGAGGCAAGCTATAAAACAAATAATAAAAGATCAGCTTCAGAAACAGCCATAGAAAGCAATAGGAGTGGAAATAGGATAAGAGAAGAAATCTCTTCAGGATGATAAAAAACACTGTGAACAATATTGTGAAAGTATCCAACCCTCATTGCTACTGAGCAGCTCATGTACACAGCAAACTCTGCATGGAAGGCAGTAGTTACCCATCTGACATAAATATTAAGAGATAAAGATGAGGTGGGGCAAAAGCATTAAATACTTTTGAATGATAAATGGACCACAGTGCAACTGTTGATTATTGTAATAATAAAATGAGTAATAACATACATATATATAAAAATTAACAATATCTAATATGAATTTGTTGAATACTCTGAAAGCTACTCTATAAGAATTGAAATACAGTGTCACAATGTTAACTACTGAATTATGATTTGCTGACCCTTTTAGAGTGGCAGGCAGTTCCTGTAGCTTTTATTCAAGAATGGCCATGTTGGACCTCTCTTCCCCAGGACACTCCAAGAGCTAACACTACAAACAGATCACCTGGCCCTTTACAAAGCAAGCGGATGTAGACGCTCTTAAAAGAGAAACTTCGTCATGAGGTTCAGTGAGAGTACCAGCAGGTGGATTCTCCTGGGTAGAGTTGGAATGTTTTAACAAAATGCCTCCATTACCCCCACGTGCACAATAAAAAAAAAAACCATCCTGAAGGTGGTGATTGAAATGAGGGGACACTAAAGAGAGTCAGCCCCATTTACCCATGGGGATGGCAACCTGAGATATGCAAGAGAAACAAGCAGATTAAGGTAAGCCTACAAGGAATTCCCTTCCCTGTGTTTTCCACCTAGTGTATTTTACACTTTCATCATTAATTAGGTATAGTTCTTATGAAAATATTTCCATTACACAGCCTAAAAGTATTTATGGGTTTAAAGAAAATCCTTGTGCACATATCACATGGAATTGGTGCTTCAAATCAAACTGCTTTATTTAGGTTATGAAGAGAAAATTTTGCAAAAAATATGGAAGACCTTAAGGTTTTATATAACAGTAAAACCCAGAGTTACCTTTTCTGCACAAGTAGGTGCAAAGAAGTAATTGATATCCCCAGGATTCAAGACATAGTTATTCAGAAAATCCCTAAGCTTTCCAGCTTTTCTTACATAAGGGAAGGAATTTTGTCAATGCATCTGAGGAAGCACAATTTCAAATGCTGGGGACAAAAGTGAATAGTAATTTATTTTTCCATGGGGAGGCAGGAGGTCCACAGCATCTCTAATGTCTTTTAATGTCTTTTCATGCTGCATGACCAATAGAGCTTCATGTCCCAAGTTTTCCCAGCACCAGCATGATAAGTGAGCTTTCTATCTTCCTTTGACTCAGATTTTTATTGTGCCTAAAGAAGAACACATCTTTCACATACTGTGAGTCAACAGAAAGTTGTTGTCTTCCCTGGCTTTTTTTTCCCTTAGATTATATTTTAAGTACCCATTCCTCATCCTATAAAAACCATGAAATATCACAGAAAATATAGAATATTGACAAACTATATGAAAACTGTTCTACCTATAGACATGCACAAGAAATCATAAAGCTGTGTGTAAAAAATTAAAATAATGTATGAGTATTTAATTAAATTTTAAATTCTAGCTGCATTTTTAAAATACCTTTTTACTGTTGGAGGATATTCCACATTAAAGAGCCATACTGAAATAACTGAGAATTCCCACTGTGATTTTGGACTGTAGTACTGTGATTTTAGCCCTTTATCCCTGTGAAGGTGCTTTCCTGACAACTCAGTGATTAATGGAAAAGAGGCGAGTTGTTAAAGATTCAGCTTTCATGTTTTATATTCTCTTGACAGAGATCTGTAAGAGCCTCACATATGAAAAAAAAATTCCTTTGAAATGTTGCACTTATTAAATGATTTTCTAAACTTTTTCAGAAATTAAAAATAAAAATTAAAGAAAATGGTAAAAATATCAGAAAAGCTAAGAACCTGTTATGTATTAATTTATGTTTGAAGCAGGAAGAATGTTACCAGTAAATATAATATTCTTAACACTAACTCCCATAACTTTTAATGGTAAAATATTTCCCATTTTTCAAACCTTGCAGGCACAGGAAGGAATGACTACTTAACCATGATTGTGTCCTCCCCTTTTAAGATACGTATTTTGATTTTAAAAAATCTTACTTTATCATGGTTGTTCTGTTCTATTTAGACACTTAGACATAAGCAGCAGTCATCTTTCTCATTCTGATCTATCTTTGACATTGTGCCTCACAGGTGCACTGCTGCAACCAAACCTCAAGCTGTGGGGCACTTTTTCATCAGCATTTTTCAAAATAAGTTGTTACAGGGACACTGAAGGAACTCCTCCTGACTAATGACACCACTAACCTAAAAGAGACAGCTCTGTGCAAGGAACTGATAAGTTATTGGTAACTCTGAAACGGCTCTTTCTGGTCTTCTTTGACAAGGGATAGCCCTGAATGTGCACAGTGAAAGGGGAAGTGTGGCAGGGAAGGGAAGGTCACTTGGCTACAACAGACCATCAGGAAGTGTCCACAGCTCCTGATCCTGGCCCATCTTGGGAGGTGACAGTAATTTCTTTCCTCCAACTAACCCAAGCCTTTGCCTCTCTGTGAGGACTGCAAAATGAATATTGGTGGCCTACAGTTAGACCCCATGTAAAAACCTTGCCTGGTGAGTTAATGAGTTGGATTCACATAAATGACTCCTGGGGAATAAAAAATTATATATTTCTCAGCTGTTCCAATCAACTGAACCAAAACTTTAATGAAGAATTAGCTCTTGGAAGTTCCTGGGACTCAGGTTATCAAAGCTTTTTCAACATGACAAATTGCCTGACAAAATCTCCCTTTATCTAAGAACTGTTTGTGCGTATCAATGGGTGAATGCATTTATGTAAAGGAGCGGGGGTGGACAGGACACGGAAATGTCAGGAACAGACTCTCTACCTGATGATTATTTCAAAACTACTTCTGGCCTCTGAAGGCATTCCCTGTTCTGCTTGGATTTGATGATTGAACAGATTTTACTAGCAAGCACAGAAAAAAATGTGAGCAACAGAGAGAATTTGGCACAGACTGTCAGATGAAACAAATGCAATTTCCCATGGTCAACATGGTCCAGAGAGGTACAGAGAAACAGGAAGGCAAGCACATCCTCGTCAAAGCTAGTGCAGAGCTCTTCCAGGCAGGATCTGCATTATTCTCCATAGCTGATTTTAGTCATGAGCAGTCATTCTCACAAATCTTATGTGACAGTAATAAGCTTAAAACTGAATAACAATAGTTAGGATAAATGGATATAGAAAAGCTGGAGCTTTAAAGGCCAAGTGAAGGATGCCCTGTCAATCATTTTCAAAAGACAGAACACTTGTTAACCACCGGTTTTCTTTATCTTATCTATTTTTTCTTTGTTTTTCTCCAATTTTATTATACAGGCACCCTATTTTCTGATACTTAATAATTGAAATCTGCTTTTATGTACAAGTATTCAACAGAAACACAGCTGGATAACTTTTTACCCATCATGGCCTACTACAATTCACACATTAATATATTTCCTGCAAGAGAATTTATTTTTATTTCTTTCAGTTTTCATCTAAGAAAATAAGTATTAGCTTTGCACTCTGACATTAACCTAATTAGAATGTTATTAAGAAATCTCTCTTAATATCTATTTAATCCTGGCTTCGTGAACAAGCCAGATTCTTTCTGCCCTTTCACTACAGACATAACCCAAGCACGTAATACACATCCTCCTTCCTTTCTGCATTTAGCTGCTGCTTGTAGCATAGTCCAGTACCTCAAAGAGAGAGTCTGTGGATTTCCCTTTCCTCTGCCACACCAGAGGCACCATGTGTTGTCCTAGCGATATTCTCTGTAATGGACTGAAGTGGCTATGTTTCACCCCATGATTCCCTCCTCCTCTTTCTGCTGTTAGCCAGAATTTACTTGTTTTAACTCAACCCCTGCAGAGATACTGTGGGCTTCCTGCATTCCAACTGCCTGATGCCTGGACTTCTGATTTTGAGCAGGCTGAATTTTTTCATTTTTCTGGAGGCTCTCAGTTTATGCCTGTTACACACACACCTATTCTACTTCTTATTTCTTGCACTAATTGCCACACATATTTTTCAGATTTCTCAGAGCCAGTTGTCTGACTAGAGGCCTTTCAAGGACACCTCAAATTCCTCTGAAGTTATTTCTAAAGTTTAGGTTGTTCACTAAAATTTGACCAGAACACCAAACAAGACATTGGACAAATTCTAAATATCACGATTATCATTAAAAACCAGGTGGGCTAAACTCTATAATATGTAATTTAGTATCAACCATATAAGACTGGTTATTTATCATCTAATCCTTTCCAGAGGTAAGGTAGTGTTCTCTGTGCTGCTAAAACATAGGAAGGCTTCAGCCTGCAAATAACAGGATTATTTGGGATTAGTGTAGAGCAGAGTACTAATAAATACTGCTTTGAAATCTCTAATCTCTACACAGAGATTACAGATTCTACTGCACATTTGAATGTGAAAGATTTTCTTTATTTTATTTTCCATTAAAACTGGAAGTGTGGTATGTGGTGGATGCACCCAAACACATGGTCTGATTCTTTGAAAAGATGCTGAAATACCAAATGAAAGTTACGCTAAGCAGCATATATTTGGATCTTAGTGTAAGGCCTCATTCTGAGATTACACCATAACCTGAGAGAGTTTTCAGTATCCAGGGATGCCAATCAAATGAAAACTTCAAAGAATCACTGGTAGCTTCCATCTTTGTAGTGTCCTGGGTTGCCAGGCAGTCGTAAAATGTCTTCTAATAAGTGCATTGACTAGATTGTGTAGAACTTTTTATTTATCCAGTTTAATTTTTACTGACACTTTTACTGTATGGAATAAGTTTGATTTTCTTTGCCTTTCTTTCTCTTCTTGTCTGGGAAGATAGTGGTAAAGGAATGAGGAAGAAGGCAATGTCTTTTACAGGATTTAGGCCTATATAGGGTTCATGGTGTGCACTGAGGAAAGAGGAACTAAGGAGCAATAACTGTAATCTAAAGCTCTTTCAACGGAAAGAACAAAACAATTATTGCTGTTGTGGTAGCAGCTGCCATGACCAAGTATGACTAGCTGAGCATGGTTACACAGAGTCTGTACCTAGTAAAATAGAAGTATTTCCTCAAGAAATTTGCAGTATTTCTGGTGAGCAGACATATAGAAATTCATGTGAAGACTGTGAATCAAGCAAGTTTTAATAATTTCAGTCACATTTCATCCTGTCTGGCCATCATCAATAAATGCATTTAATTAATAAGTGGTCTGAAAGAGGATGATACCTGTCTTAGCTATATCTCCTATGTCTGAAATGCACAAGCTGAATTTAGAAGATTCTTGATTTTCAGAGGTTCATTCTTAATGTTCAGAGTTCTTGAATTTCTGATGAGTTAAGGTAAGGATGTGGGAGGATAAAGAGGTTTCTGAGATAATTACTTTCTTTTGTTCAATGACTGTCACTTTTACAGAGGATACTGGGGAAGGAGAAAGGCTCCTCTACTCTCAGGGTATTTGGGTGAAATTTCAGCAGGAGAGGAAGTCCCTTTCATTACAAGAACTACCATTTGTGAAGACTTGGCTGTTCCAGAAAACACTCTTTCACAGAAGTCTTTTTTGCTTTACTGATACAAGAAGTGTCTGTCCCACCTCTTCTTGCAGTATAACCAAAGAGTAATTGGAAACTGAATTCTTTAAAAGGCCTCTTGGATAGAAAAGTGGAGAAGAGTCCATTGCTGGCAGGTATTATTGCTCTGCAAAAGGCACAGTGTTTGAATTCCAGGTAATCCTTTGCATCAGAATAACTCTTGAGAGAGAATAATAACAGTAAAAGAAGGCCAAACACAGACTAGAAAGTCATAATTATTCATGACAAGAGACAAATATTTATGATAAGAGTGATAGAGACTGTCTAAATAGAGAAAGCCAGCTATGTTTGAAGATAAAAGTAAGAAACAGAATTGAAATCCACAAAAAATTTGATGTCTATGCTCTTTATAGGAAGGAAATAGATGTTATCAGTATTGTGTGTAAAAGTCTGTATCTCCAGCAGGCAAGGAAGAATACTGAAGGGAAAAGTGAAGCCTGGGAAGGAGAGAAGGTATATTTTACATGCAGTTAGCATAAAATATTGAGAGTTCTTTTTAAGTCTTTAAAGAATCAATTATATTGTTTTACCAATACATAATATTTTCAATTGTCCTCAGGCTTCTGAAACATGTATATGCATAAAGAGATACACAATCTTGAATCTCATCTTCTGTACTGGAAAGGGTTTGAATTGCCAAGACAACTGAAGATGACAGACTTAGGGAATCAGAAAAGGTTTGAGACTGGAGAAACTCTTACAATTCCTTTCAATACCATGCTTCTGAAATAAGTTTTATCATTACTTACACATGCCAGGCTTCTACCTCATGATATTTTTAGCTTACGACTCCAAGCAGTTTGTTTTTAAAAGTGAAGTTTTAAGAAAAACATGTATAATTTAAACACTTAATTGTATTTTCTATTAATTTAAATCAAAATTAATGCATAGATTTTGACAGAGTCACTATTTTCCAGGATTAGTCATTCAAGAAAAAAAATCCTAATATTAATGCAACACAAGTTATTTCCTTTAGCAACACATTAGATTCTCTCTCAAGCTGCCTATTTCTGTTATCATCTTATGCTTTTAAGGAGGCAGCAGAGATCTGTACAAGTCTTGACCTTTATAAATCTTTGACTGATTCTTTTTATCTTTCTTTCTTTCTTTCTCCAATCTTTGCTTAGAGCAAAATAAATATTCTTTAACACAATGTTTTAAGTACACAGAGTAGCACAGATGCATGTGGAAAGATTAAACCTATTGAAAAAACCATTTTTATTGTCTTTCCCCCATTTAAGTTGAAACATAAAATTTAACAATTTTAAAAAAATATTTCTTATTCTCTATTAGAAAACATTCAACTAGAAAACACTCAATTAGGAAAAAAACCAACTTCTTCTTGTCTTTTAAAACACATTTATGGCTTACTACCATAAGGCAATGATGCAGGATATGGGTTTTCTCTGCATAAGAAAATGTTTGGGTTTTTAATTTATTGTTATTCTATACAGCCTATAAAATCTACAGCTACAGTAATCTGGTCACATTCATGCCTTTAATATACATAGGCTATATATGGATGCCATAATCAAACACTTTTTGTTTAAAAAAGCTACTTTGAAAGATAGAATGCTGGCTTGAAAATAATTTATCCTTCTATACACTTCATAAAAATATTTTATGTATAGCATTTACTAGGGAATAAAACTGACGATACATGCTTTTCATTTGGCTCTTCATTCTTTAGACTCTCTAGTCCCACATTTTTTCTACTTTAGACTGTAAAATTTTTTTAAAAATAGCTTTATTTTTACTCAGATTTTAATAATTTTGTCTTTTAACCTAGTTGCAGGTATTTATGTGCTGCAAAATGTGAACTGCAGAAACAACTGGTAATAATTTTTAGATTATTGTCTGTGTTGGGTTTCCTAATTAATTTTCAAATAACCCCAGAGTTTTAATTCAAATATAATATCAAGTTGCATTTTCATAAACAAGACAAATTTGTCTACATGTTTGCCTGTATGATTGATAGTGCATTTGCGGGTGGGTAAATTAATGATCATAAATAAATAAACTAATAATTACTAACTGTGAGGAAGCTGTTACATATTGAATAGACAAAGATATTAGATGATTTAGGAAGAATTCTGTATTTTTCTTTAAATCATAAATGTGGTACCACATTTCAAGGAATTGCAAAACCTCTGTGCCTCAGCAAGTGATAATATGTACTGTGAACCTTTTGGAAAGCAAAGAAAACCCCACAGCTTAAAATGATTTACCTTCCATTTACCATGCACTGAATACATGTCTCAGGAAATGCTGCTGGGGTCAAGTACTGAGACTCAGCTCATCTACAAGTCAGTCACACTTGAGACCCAAATTAAGTGGCTTCAAAGTAACTGGCAATTATACATGCACCAGCTTCCCTCTTTAGACATCTGGAACTACTGAAATACTTATTTTCATCCGTGGATTGCTTGTAAATTGCTAGCTGCGGTTTAACACTTTGTATCTCCTCATCCATTAGGTTAATTTGGAATGAATCATGCTGAATTTGGGACGCACAACCTCATGAATTGCATTTCATGCCTTGGGATATTATGACAGCTCAGAGGAGCTGGTCCACACCCACACTTGTTAACAGATTGCTACAAAGCAGATCCGGAGATAGGGGCAGGGGCACTGCAGCGGTGGGCGGTGGATCAGGCAGTGACACCGTCTTGCCATAATAAAGATAACACTCCTAAATGACAAGCAAAGTTCAACAGAGGGGATGCTCAAACTTGGAGAGATACTGACTTGGTACAGTCTTCCCTTTCGGTCTACTTCAGGAACTCTATTTTCTAATTACAAGAAGATGGAGTTGAGAAAAAAGGATGTGTGCAAAGACACACTGAATGCAGCGAGGGTGGGGCTTTCGTAATTTGGCATGAGCAGCAAGGACAGAGCAGCTCAGTTTTCCTACAGAAAAATCTAGTTTCCAGCAAAAGGGAAGAATTTAAAAACAAAAGTGATTTACTCTCAAAATTATTAATTTGGAACCGTTTTCACTGATAATTGCCTGTGGCATAGAGTCAGAGAAAAGTAAAAATAAGATATCCCTCCTAAGTCGTAACATTAACCATACAATATTTTTTCAGTGTATTGTGCAGATAAGGTTGAGTCAACAACCTTACTGTGCAGGTTGTATTAAAATCAGTGCATTTTTTCATAACAAAGCAATGTTTCAAATGCAAAAACAATTTTACCTTTTTCATGCCACTAAGAGGAACAACTGAAAAATACCTGAAAGTCTTCTGACATGACAACATTAAAAGACTAAAATTGTACCAGAGAAAATATCATCTTCCTAAATTAAAATTATCTTTCAATTTTGCTAGGCTATGGAAATATGACTATCAAAAATTATTTGCTATGTTGTTCTCAGTATCACTAATCTATCACATGCACTACTGCTGAAAAACAAGAACCATCCTACAATGTGCTTGTTACTCATATTGATGAGTACAGAGGAGATGGAGCAAGAACAATGGGTAAACAAAGTTAACATCTAATTAAAGAGTTGGTATGAGTAATACCCCTTTTCCTCTTATCACAGTTAAATTTCTGCTTTGTTCTCAAGCATCTTTAACCGGATACCTGCTAGTCAATTAGGTAGCTGTGTGATTTAATATAGCTTTAAAGAATACCAAAATAATGACGTCCTTGTCATGGTCATGGTAAATCATTAACGCATCTCAATTAATGGAGCTACATTTCAATGAATTTAGCAGTCAAAAATGCAAACACATTAGAAGACCTGGGCTATAAATTTCTATGATATACCATTCCTTTTCCATTTCCTCTTATAAAATTCTTCTTGTTAGATGGCTCAATGTAAAATGTTTCTGAAAGCAATATTTTAATATGTTTTTAGAATTTGGCACTCATTCACCTGTTAAGGAGAGGTATCATAAAAGAAGATATTCACACACTCCAAGTTCAGGTATGTCACCCCAGATGTCTGAAAAAATAGTCTAAATTTCTATACAGGGAATGTACAAATTGTCAGATTGCCAAAGTCCAGGCAAAGCCACCTTGATGGGAAGATGCAGGTAGCTGCAAAGCAGTTCCACTCTGGTGTAATATGATTTATGTCATACAGTGCCTCTTGATCTATATTGGCATTTTTTTGGGAACTTACTGCAACCAAGTGTGGACTTAGAATGACGTTTCATAATCAGTTTGAGCCAAAATACCTTCTCCCACCTTTTCTCCCCGGCTATAATTCCCACTCTCACCATGTATTGGCATGAGGGTTTGCTGCACTCATGTCACCATCAGCATTGAAAGTCATCCAACTTAAATTGGTTCTCCTTCCTTTAAATCGCTTTTCAGCCCTGTAAGGGAGAGTGCTGAAGCTGGATGAAGTAAGAGGAGGGTGACAAGAGGCAGGTGTCAGAGCAGCACAGATTTACACCTCTTTAAAGCAATCATGAAACAACACACCATTAATGGCTAGCATAGCTGCCAGGTGAACCTGTGTGTCCTCTCAAGAGGCTGCAGTGACTAATTCTGGAGCCTATTTGAGCCAGAGGTCTTAACTGAAAAAATGAGCACTCTCCATAATATATAAATAGCAGGAGCACAAAGGTATTGCCAGCAACAGAAGCTAGGCATTTTAATGGGTTTTGTGCATCTTTCTCCAAGAGGGGGCTGATGTTGGGGTTTTTTTGGTAATTTTCTTTTTCAAGGTGACTGTGTCAGAATCATTTAAAAAAGAAATCATTAAGACCAATGGGTTTGCATGTCCAGAAACTTCAGGAAATAGTCACAAAATTTTCCTCCTCCTCCCCAGGCCTCCTTCTGCTGTATAAGTAGGAGCCTGTATAGTCACTTCCCTCTTGGATTGCTGCCTCAGTCTGCTCTGGAAACCACTCTCCATTTTCTACCTCCATTTTTTTCCTTACTTCAGGATATAAGGAACTCCCCAAATAAAACAACTTGGAAATAAGCTATGAGTATTCATAAAACTAAAATGCAGGCAGTGCATTGTAATGGGTATCAACGCTCTCAGAAAGTCTTTCAAATACACTGAATTATGTGTATGAATCAAATACACATGACTTGTACATGTGCTTCCAGTATCTACTACAATAACATTTTAGTCCTCATTTTAGTTTTTGATTTAAACTAGGTTGAATCATTATTGTTGGTAACATATTTGCATGTGTGCCCACCATAGTAAATAAATGATTCTGAACATTCTAAAAAACCTTAAAGATCATTCATTCCCTAACAGCAGTTCAAAAATATTTTTTCTTGAATTTTGTCCTTCTAAATGTAACTTCTGTTTATGTATTTTTGCAAAGAATAATAATCTCACTGATTTGATTATCACATGATAAAAAATATTTGCATTTATAAGCTTTTTTAGGTGCTTGACCTTTCCAAAGAATTGGGAGATTGTAAGTGGCACTTTGGATACTGTAGCTGTGATAAAATACCAGCTGTGGAATTAACTGCCACTTGACAAAGGTAAGAAAAAAAATTGGTTGCTGTATTTTAAATTTGTCTTGCTTTACATGAGTATTGAATACCTTTATTAAAAGTTGAAAAGGTCTTTCAAACAGAAATCCTCTAATTTTGACTTTAGTGGGATGAATACTCTGTTTAATAGAAATTTGTGGGAGATTAAAAGCACACACAGGAAAACCATAAAAATTCTCTACTATAAACCTATAGGTATCTTTGTATCTATCTCTGAATATATACAAGCAGCACCAAGAAGCTAGTCCTCCTTTGATTTTTAATGAGAAATATACCATTCATGCTTCTAGATATCTCATGAAAATCTGACCGTGAATGAATGATTAAAAATTACAAGCATTTATTACTTCAAATTAATTGCTTTGAAAGCTGTGAAAGAAACTAAACTTATAACCCTACAGCCTCACATCTCCAATCTATTCATTACATTAGTGTACAGAGACATAATTTTGCTATGCTTGTTATAATTTTTTCTAAATAAGCCTAATATGGTTAACTGAAGTATTTGCCTCATTTATTTCTGCAGTGAACATGAATAGTCACTCGATATGTTTTATTTCATGGTAGGTATAACATTTGTCTAATATTTCTTTTCCAGTATTTTCAGTTGTTGTAAACCAGCCGTTGGAATGACACCAGCATACTGATAATATAACACATAACTATGTGAAGGACACTTTAAGCAGCTGAAATGACTGATTTGTTAGAAGGTGACATTTGCTGCAGAACTCCAGGTAAATGCTCAACGCCTCACAAACACCTAAATCCTGTACATTTTAAGTTTGAGTTTACTGAACTGAATGCCTTCTGTCTCCTTTAACTTCCTACCTCCATGGGTCTCAAGAGTTCACCTCTGAGCAGTGAGACAAGTGTTTAACATCTGCGATTTTGCATTTGGTCTTTTATTTGTGTATACTTTCATATTGGTATGGAAACTAAGTTCTCAATAAACCTCGTTTCAGGTGATATTTTACTTTCTTGTGTGGAAAAGAGCAAAAGTACCTAAGTAGTCCATTGTCAGAATTTTACCTCAAGCAAAAGAATTAAAAATTAAAAGAGGACAGATTGTGGAAAATACTGCTGTGTTATCTGTAGTTTATGACTCTTTAGAGTAGAGATACAGGGCACCAGTTATGGTTGGCATGTGAATGTTGAACACACTGCTGGTGTTTTTGTGTCAATATGAAATTTCCACTAATGACCATGTGTATCCTAATATTCTCAAGCCTATCCCAAAACAAAGGAATGCACTGACCTATAGTTCATCATGCATTCATTACTAAAAAATTGCTATATAAAGATCTATAATACATGCCATATGAAGACTGTTAGAATTATTTTCACTTTTTTATATCAAATTTGTTATGTATGAATTTCTGTATTTTTTTTCATTAAATATGTAAAATTAAATAGGTAACAAATTGGGTATTTGTGCCAAATATGTGTTGATTATATCTTGAGATGATATATCTTATAAATTCATCCATAATATCCTATGAAAACAGACAAGAATAGCATTTCAGAATGCACAATCTGGCATCTCAGAGTTACACATCTGTTAACAAATATAAAAAAAGATCCTGTTCAGCTGATTGCTTCAAAATATTCACACTATTATGTTCTGAACTATAAGAGTTTATCAAAACTATAAGAGCTATAAGAGTTTATCAAAAGCCCTCCAGACTCTTAGCGCTTCTTCAAACAACTTTCTATTTTCTAGTGACTTGACAAGCTCTCAAATCCCCAATAACTTTTGCTATTAAGAATGTATTCAGATTTATATGGATTTTTCAGAATGAAACCTGTGTGCAGCACTAAATCTTGATACAAATCCACAGTATGTCTGTGGCAAAAGGCAAAAACAGTGTTCAATGCTGCTTCGTGTAAAACTGCTCCTTTGAACTGCATGAGCACATGCTGACTTGACCAATAAGGCTGGAAACAATTTATTCTAGAACTGCAAAGCAGACTAATTCCTGTAAAAACTGTACTATTGTTTATAATTTCACCAATGCATTATTCTTGAGATAAGCTTTATATATGATTAACTTTGCTGCTCACAGGAGAGCTGTATCTCTGCAGCAAGATATTCTGGAGGAGTTAATTTAAATACAGTTATTTATGATGATACACAATACTGAATTTTGAACTTGACACTTGCTGTTTACCATTTTAATGTTTTTGCTTTACACCTTTGTATGATGGTTTGGGATTTTTTTTTTTTTTACTGCAAATAAACACTTGTTTGTTTTTCAGCATCCTATATGGTGAAGTCCCTACATAATTCAGAATTACTAAGTATAGCTTGAAGCAAAATATCTGGCAAAAAATTATCATGGAACAGTATGATTCCTGATGTTTCAAATGTATAAAATTGAAGTCTTTTTAGGACTATAATTTCACATGAAATAATGTACTATATGTACCTAAATTGCATTTCTTGGTACGTGCACTTATTATGATCTTGGTTACAATAATTTATATACCGCTGTCTGCCACACAGTATTCCTCTAAAGGTATCTGAGTATATTTCACTCCACTAGCAAGGAATATATAATTTTTGATTGTTTAAGTCCTAAATAGGAACCCAATCTTCAGGATTATTCAACTGATATGCAAAGTCTTCTCAGGTTTCCTAGTCTTCCCTTATATTATCAAAATAAACTGGGTTGTATTGCACAAGCAATCTGAAATAGAATATTCTCATATATGTAATTGGCCCATAAAGAATCAAATGGACCTAAATCAGAGGTACTGAAAAAAAAACACTTTTGTCTGAATTAAGTCCTGTTTAGATGTTTAACACAGACAAGTATGGTATATAGAGCTCTAGAACAGACATTTCTCAATGGATTGTAGCCTAGCAAAAATAAAAAAAGTTTTACTCTTCCACCATTAAATCAGATAAATATGTCCCAGACAAAGCATTGATTAAGTGGGATAAAATTTGAGCAAACGTATTGCCAAATTTTGTCCATATGTAAAAAAAATATATATAGGGAGAGATTAGGTATACGCGTACATGTATTTATTCTCAGACACACACACAAATGCATAAGGAGAGAAAAAGAAGGCTTTCAAATACATATGCTATTTTTAATATCTTAACCATGACTTTTTAGGATTTGGTTAAATTAGGAAAAGGAGTGGAAGGAAAATCTGTTGACATGTTGTCACTGAGTTGTAACTGCCAGCTTTTCCTTAGTGCAGCTGAATGTTTCTGACTCAATGTCTCTTCAGTAAACTATATTAGGCCTTTCATGGACAGCCTGAGCTACAGAATAGTTGGACTAAGGCAATCTGAAGGTTAAAAGTTTAAAGAAAGGAGTGTAAAGTGCCTTGAAAACACTTTTTTTTTTTTTTTTGGCTAGTCAGATTTCAGAGATTAAAACATCCTTATCACCCTCTTCACTAGTATTTTTATTTTTCCTAAGTCAAAAACCTTGTTGGGAGCTCAGGTTGCATCTGGTTTGACTGAAAAAAAAA
>VXBU01018633.1:184260-198081 GCA_013400315.1 Bombycilla garrulus | reverse complement strand
AGTAGAACATGTAAAAGAGCCTGTATGCAATTTTGGTCAGGTTGCATCTGGTTTGACTGAAAAAAAAATGTACATCCATGCTAAAGTAGATATTTTGATATTCTGAACTTCCTAATAGCATTGCTTCAGAAAAATAAAGAAAACTTTTTCTTAATAATTTCTTCCCTTCCAACCAAACAATCCTTTAAAACATCATTAAAAAAAAAACAAAAAAAACAAAAAAACAAAAACAGAAGATAATACTTATATTTACAAAATTTGCTTGAACTGACTGAAAACCCCTCACTGTTGTTATTATTGCTGCTTCTGACACTTCATGGGCTCTCCATTTCTCCATGTGTCTCTCCCATAGTGGTCCTCAGAGCTTACAACAGGGCTTGAACTGGTTGGCATATCTAGCTATTGTCATTTAAAAATAGACAGCAAAATTAACAGCAATATGCAAACTTCTGCCCAAATCAGATAAATATTTCCCTCTGTAAGATTTTTCTGAATGGTTGGTTTATATTTTCATTTATATCTTGGTAAGAAAAACTGTCAAAGAAACTTTAAGTTTTGTTTCTTTGTTTTTGTTTGTTTGCTTGAGGTTTTGTTGTGGTTTTGCTTGCTGGTTTTTTTCATATACTGACAGCATATATATTCTTTATCCATTTACACTAGATTTCAAATATTTCACTTTTTATTAATTAGTCTGCAGTTAAGTCATTAATTATGTGAGTTTTTCAGCAAACTTTTTCCTAATGTTCCACTAAGTTATTATAGCCCAGGAATTGATATAATATTAAACCAAAATGTTTCAGAACAGTGAGGTTATAAATTTCTCAATTAAAAACACTCTTAAAACATTAGTTTGTTTAAATATATTTTTTCAATAAATAGTTCAAAAATAAAAAATACTTTAATTTTTATTTTTTTTCAAAACACTCCATTTCGATTTTTTTGAAAGGATAATCCAAGCTCTTAGATAAATAGGAAAATATTAGATTGTTGTGGGGAAGAAAATTTTGAATTTAGTTTTGATTATTCCCACGTGAAACTGTTGCCCATATCATATTAATCTAATTACAGAATATATCAAGTAGCAAGTGTCCAACTGAAACACATGATCCAAAAAAAGGTTAAAATTTGTTTAAAGACAGTTCGATGTAATCAAATAAACTTTAAATTCTTCATAGGATGTAAAAAACATGGTTATGTTGCAGAGTGAATACAGCATTTATGTGTAACCTGTGGAAATAGTAAAAATTCTCAATATTCTTTCAAATCAATTTTCATCCTGAAAGGACTCACTGATTACTAGTTATTGCACATCACTTTAGTTAATTTATTTATAAATCTACTGATTAATCTAGTTAAGGATGGCTTTTATCATTAACAAGGTCAATTTCTGTGGAAGATTTTTATGACAACACAGTGCTATAAATGAACCAGCATTCTGTTCCTGATGGGGAGCTTCTTTCTATTACTACCATAGAGACGACATACTAAAAGTAATTCAAGGAAAGGTTTTCTTGAATCTGTGCAGAGAAGGGTGAGAAAGAAGAAAACCCCAACTCACTATGTAACAGTTAATTTAATTTTATCAAAATTATGCCCCAGATAAAAACAGAACAGGTATTCACTGTGTATTTGGTCACAAATAACATTTTTGGTTGGAGAAAAATTCAGAAAAATGCACTTTATTTAGATGACACGGAAAGTGTCTTGGTTCCTGCACAAACTTATCTTTTAGGTCCATAGATATAATGCTGGAAATTCTTTTTTTTCCTTTTGTTTGTCTGTTTTCTTGTTTTTTATTGGGGTTTGTTTGGGGCTTTTTCTTTGTCTTTGGTGTTGGTTTTGGTTGGGGTTTTTGTGTTTTTTTTATTTTATTTTTTTATTTCTCTTCTCTAACATCAAGCCTACTTAGCTAAAAATAATTCAACATAACTTTTTTATTCTGAGTGAATTCTGGCATGTCAGCTTATAGCCTTGTGCAAAACCAGGAGACATATTGAAAAAGTTGGGAGGACAGAGGCTAACTAGCTTGTGAGGTGTTTAAAATTATTATTTCATGTTCTGTAATCTTTTAATCCAGATCCATTACTGTCTGTTGCTGAATCACATCTGTCTTTAGTAACATGACATGAAACAAATGGTTACTAAAATCAGACTTTTTTGGGTCAGGCTAATAGTATGCTTTGTTTCCTTGAGAGAGGCAGATATTGGACAGTGTTGGTGGGAAAAACAATGTAACCTGAAAGGGAAAACTGAAAAGACTCAGAATTTACCAATAAAAAATCCCAGGATATAATTTTTAAAATAAATTTACACATAATGGATATGACATATTTCTATCATAAATACATCTGCATGACTGTAATTAAAAATACAGTTATCCAAAGTTTTCTGATACCTAAGGAAAAATGTTGATTAATTCCTTCCTGAACAGGTCTGCATTTGTGTTTTCAGGTTTGTGTCTTCAATATTACAAAGGGGTCTTATGTAATCAGGGATTTGTACACTTGATTTGGTTAGCATGTTGAAGGTAAGAAGAAGAATATTATGGAATGCAGTTCTTGCATTATGTTCCTCATATCCTTATGTTCCTCATTCCCATGCCTTGCCTCCCCTGGCCTCCTGTTCATTGCCAGCTTTTCTCTCCCTGGCCTGTGCTGCTGCCAGATCACAGAGTGGCTCAGAGCTGAAAACGCTCTTCTTACAGTTCCAACTTTTGCAGGACACAGTCTTTTGAAGATTGTGTTTAACACAATATTTTATCTGGAGATGCTGTTTCCAGAGAAGTAGTTTATAGTAGGGTCACATATCTACCTAAAAGCCCTGTTAATAGGAGAAAAGCTTAAAAGTAATTAGCATTTTTTATCCTTGCAACAGGATTAAGTAATTGATTGCAAAATTGGAAGTGAAGTAACAAAAAAACCCCCAAAAAACATAAAGTCCAGAAACTAATCTTTCTTTCCTCATCTAGGCTTTTTGTACTTCATTCCTTAGCTCTCCCATGCTGTTTTTTATGAAAAGCCTTTGAGAAATTAACTTCTCCGTTATTTTTTATCCTGTGCTTCTATCTCATGCATTTCTGGTTACTATTCAGTGTAATAAAAGGATATTTCTGATGAGATGTCAAGATACCTGTGACTCTCTAAAGTTGCTGGTTGCAGTACAGCCATGCTTAACACGCTCCCTAACACCAGCTGAATAGCATGACATAATTTCCTCAAACAATTGTGGATAACTTGAGCATGATGGGAGCCTGTGGGCTTCTAGGATTGAGGGGTGCAGATTCTCCAACTCCAGTTTCTCACTTTTTGCCTTAGCAAGTCTGACTTATGCCATATCAGTCATCCCTTAGAGAAACTCCTTGCTACAGTCACATCCTGGTCTGTTGCTGTTTTATGGCAAGATAATGACACAATAGGTTTGTGGTCCCATGACATTAGTTTTAATTGCTGCTTCATAGAAGTCACTATGTGCTGTATGTCTGTCACCCAGCTGGAGCCAAATGAGTAAGCTATATCTTAGATATGTAGTGGGAGTTAGATACACCTCCATTTAAATACTGCATGGAGGTGTTCTGTCTAAGAACTGAATTCCCGTAGCTCTTTCAACAGAAATACACTGGCATTACTGAGGTCTTTCTCAGAATTGTGCCCAGCACCACTCTACAGCAGGCCTGCCAGCAGGGGAAGATTTGGATGGAGGTGAACCATCATTCTTGACTTTTCAGTACCTGGAGCTACACACATCCTTGTAAGGTGGGTATGACCTCCCAGAACATTCCCTGATACATGAAACCTCTTTCATTTCCGACTCCAGGTGGAGGACTGCAAGGGGTGAAGGACAGAAATGTGGGAGGAGAGCAGGGATTGCCGCAGCTCCCCAGCAACTGATGGCCTGCTAAAGAAATCCTGGACTGCCCCAAGCTCCTAGTTCCTTGCTCTGTCTTCTCTTTGGGAATGGAAACAACACCCATTCCACTTCTCCAGCATCCAGAAAAACTTATTTTTCAAGTAAGGGACAAACACAACATCCCAAATACATTCTGAATGAGTAACATGTTCTGTCAGTGTCTAGACTAATCACAAAATGTGGTCAATCCAAGTCTCAGCTGAGTAGGATTCTCATGGCTTTGGCAGCTATCTAAGTGAACCTTGGCATTATTCCAACATTAAAATATTCTGCATCTTTTGCAAGGTATGAAATGACCCCTAGAAATGAACACTGGCTTTCCTCAGGGAAACACAGACCTTTCAAAGGTTATCCAGCAGGATCAAGGCATTAAATCTAAGAGTGGAAAAACAGTTTTCATGCTAGGCAACTATCAATTTTTTTCACTTGTTCCAGTTCTCAAAGGTTTTTCACGGGCTTTTAAACAACAAATTAATATATTCTTGTAGCTTCTTGATATAAGTACTCCAACTTCACATTAATTTATGGTCAGATTTTCCCATCTGTGTCTGAAAGTGACATTTTCAAGTTAACTCTTTTATATTCATCAACAGTTATTTAGTTTTCTGAAAAGTGCATTTTTTCAAACCCAGCTCTTTTTAAACTATTTGATATGTTTCTTAGAAGTATGAGAAATTTAAACTGAGATTAATCTAAAACTCATAGACAAAGAGCCTCTAGCTAGCCATTCATAATTACGCTCTTCCTTAAATAGTCTCACCATGCAGTATATTCAGCAGGACAACATCAAAGCCCACAAAGGTTCTGCCTTTTGGTTTCGGTTTTTCTTTTTTTCATCAAAAATATCTCAGTATACAACATTAGTTAAAAAACAAATGTGCTGTCACTTTACTCTCTGTTCCCCAGTCTAGTGTTCAAACAATGTAAAATCACTTAGGGCTGGCATACAGGAAAGATTTTCTGAGTCAGTGTATCAGAAACAATACCTTCAGAACAATAGAAAGTAGCTCTAGAAGGAAACGTGCTACATGTCTCCTTTTCTATATAATAGTTTCTAAAACAACCTGTATAACAGCATATCAGAAATTTACCCGGATAGCCCAAGTCATCTGAAGTAACAGTTTATTAATATCAAAGAGAAAATGAGTTATTGTCTGGCCACTATTAGCCATAAACTTGTAATCACCATAAAATGCTCTGCCAATGACTATCAGAATTAATTTGCAAGCCTTCTGCTTTTTCTGATGTTGTGTTGCAGAATGTACTGAGCTTTACTCGCAGTATTTTTTTCCTATGAGATTTATATATATTTTTTTCCATGAGATTTGTTTCCACCAGATTGGTTTTCATTTTCTCCTGTAGCCAATGTGCTAGAAAATCTATCAATAGGTTACTGTTCTGACACCAAAGCATAATTCCAGTGTAACCTACTCTTTGTTTCTTACAAGTTGCCCTTATTGCCAATCCACAAAAGTGATAAATTGCTATATCCTGCAAAATCATGCAGTAGCATGCACTCAGTTTTGGAGCCTTTATTACCTCTGCAGCAGTAGGACACTAAAGTGACCAATCGAATCCACTATCCACTGGACAGAAAAAGTTAAACAAAATGCTTTCTTTGTGCATTTCTCTGCATTTATCTAGACATAAATGTCCATGCATTCAGAATTATCAGATGCTATTATGATAACACTACTGTTTGCTGGATGATTTGCCCAGCACAACCTTCGCAATTACAGAATATCTTTGCAATTCTGTAAGCAGCCAACAAAGCATAGAAGTCTTCCAAGCAGAACTTAAACCAAAAAATCCCTGTGAATCCCACAGTAAGTATGTAAAAATATACAGAAAAGGGAAAGTTTAGAAAGAAAAATTAAAATACTCTTTTAACTGTTGACTTTCAGCAAGACAAAACCTCGTATCAGTAACCAAAAACTTATTAGTATTTATAACAGCTTATTACTATTATAATTAATAAGCTGTTACTAATAGCTTATTAGTATTAATTATTAGAAATTTTTGCGAACAACAATCTTGTAGATGATATATCATACATCTCTGCATGGAATCAATATCTGTTCAATGTCTTATCACTTAAATAATTAATGTCAACATGCCATCATATTAACATCACACATTAAGACATCAAATTCCTTCATACAAATTGAACAGAGGTTATGTTTCCTACTTACCTAACTGGGTCTCCTGAATTGTTAGCTTACTCTCCAAGGGGTGTAAAAGCTTTGGTGGTTTATCTGTTAGTGGTGCTAGAAAAGAAAGAAATTCACATATGTAGTGTTCTGATTACTATTGGGTCAACCAGGACTTGGTTTAATACCTATTATTTCAAGAAGGCTTTGGTTTTTCTTTTGTTTCAATAATGTTCATGCCTTCAGTAGCTGTAAAGGTTTTTGCTTAGACAGCAAATATAGCTCCAAAATTAAAGGCCCTTGTACTAAAAAGTAATCTATTTTAACTCCCACAAAACAAAAACAAAAACAAAAATACAGAGAAACCAACAAAAAACCAAAACCAAACAACAAAACAAAAGCAACAACAAAAGACCCCCAAACCAACCAACTGAAAAAAAACCCCAAACAAACCCAAAAATGCACTGAAACTGCAATTTTGGTAAATATTATCCAGAATTTCAAAGTTTGCTGTGATATTTAATTACTTTTTTACAAGGTATATTCATTAAAAGATAAATAATATAAAATAAGTTACTCTAAAACAAATTTGAATATTTGATAAAAATTTTATTTGAAAATATATTCCCAACACTGAAACTTTGTTAAATGGAGTACTAGAAAAAGGCTAAGTTTTCAAAATCCAAGGAATGGATACAATGAAATAATATCAAGATTCCTAATATGATGGTTTCCCTTTTCCCTTATGGTCTACCTTGAAATAATATCAGTAGACTTATGCAATAATGGAATAGAAAGAGTTTTGTAGTGGTCAAAAACCTTCTGAAGGTTGTTGAAGTGTGTTCAAACCAGCATGAATATCAACCACGCTATTTTACTAAATATAACATCTGCCTACTTAATTCACAGAAGTGACATTGATTATTACTACTTTTGTTGTTGTTAGCAAGTGTACTCTTTACTGTGTCTGACAGATGAGTGCACGACATATTAAAAAACAGACTGATTTTTTTGTTTTAAACTGATAGTAAATATTCATGGGAAATTTCCAACTTTTCTAGTCACCTGCAACATTTTGATATTCTGCTTTTCAACATCAATTCATACTTCAGGTTTTAACACAGATTATGGGCTGTCGCAGATTTAAAATACATTTGACATTTTGATATAGCTCTAGAATATTTGTTCCCTTCAACTTGTCAAAATCAATGCTCCTTTTCTTACTGACACACACACACACATTCCCATATGTGTATGGGCTTAATCTACTAAACACTCTCATCTCCTGTCAGTGGAATAGCTGGAGAAGTTTAGTTGCATTTTCTTCACCGTGTTTCCTCTGGTCCTTTAGTAAATTATCAATGTTTTTTTAAAAGGTTCAGCATTATTTCAACTTTGCAACAATTACAGAATGGAACCATTATCAACTCATGTTTCTTCTTTACAGAGATTATTCTTTATATGATAAAAGCATAAACCCACTCGGTATCAGAGGTATCAACCCATCAGACCTAGCAATGAATCAAAATTCATTGGAGTGGTAAAAGATGTGTGCTTGGTCCACAAACCTTCTCTGTTCATTCTTCTTACAGCTCTAAGTCTCTATGGGAAATCATTCTGCACTACAGGCTTTGGAGAGAGCTGCATTTGTAAAAGATTTTTGGCATCATCTCTGCCTTGCTACTTTTCTTTACAACAATGTTAATTCTTTTTATCTCTTTTCATCTCTCTCTCTCTCTTTCTTTTATTTTTTTTCCTACCTTAAAGGCTAAAGTGGGTGGAAGGGAAAAGGATTCAAAATATATTTTCTTCTTAAACTGTAAAATTAGTCATTCCTATTTCTTAACTTCTCTGTAAAGGCTCATAATTCATCAGCACATTGCCATTTCTTAAACATCCACTATGAATTTAAATTTAATTTTGCAGTTCTGTCATTCTCAACTCAATTACTAATCATCAGATAATGTCTTCTGAGTCACTGTTGCTCTAAATCTGTTTTGAAACTGTGAGCAAAGTTCCCTCACTGTAAGTAAAGATATAGTAACTTGTGGAGTTAATCTGAATGAAATGAGTAAATAGATTAGAAACTAGCATTTTTATCAGTTTAAGCAAAGATCAACATTACTCTTATGATCCTGTATCTCAGGTCTCTAAGAAACTTTCTACTTTTAAATGAATAGGCCCAGAATGTGTGGAGATAAATCATCTTTCAACAGAAGTATGAATTTATTATAAAATTTGTGCCCAGTTTAATTTATGAGATTTAATACATAATTTAACAAATATAATGCCACTGAAAATAATAAATTGGACACATAACTGATGTATCAGAATCACAGGAGCATGCAGGCTGGAAGGATCCTTTGGAAGCTGAGTGATCCAATGTCCTGTTGGAAGCAGGTCTAATAGAGCAGGTTGTCAGGACCTCATTCTGTCACATTTTGAGCATCTCTGTGGACGCAGATTTTTTGTGTGTTCCAGCTGCCAGCCACCCAGTGGCCCTGCACTAGTTCAGTACATCTGTCTTTTTAAACAGCAAAGAGCTGCAAATGTCTGTGTCCCAGTTGTGGCCTCCCAGAAACCACAGGACTGGGAAGGATCACCCTCCTGGACATGCTGGCTAAATTCTTGCCAAGAGCTGCGTGGTTGTACTTCACCAACTCATGCTCATACATGGGCTTCACCAACTTGTTGTCCACCTGGGCTGACAGGACCATTCATGCAAAGCTTTTTCCTACTCAGTAAGTCCCAGGCTGGGCTCTGCTGCACGGGGTTATTCCATTTCTAGACCAAGATATTGCCTCTGACTTTGTTAGACTCCATGATTTTATCCAGCTTTTCAAGGCTTCCTGAAGGAGTATCTCTTCTCTCTACTTTGTCACCCATTCCTCCCATTTTGCTGCAGTGCACTATGTCCCATCCCCCAGGAGTATAACATCATCCCCCCCAATCAATAGTAAAATAAAGATACAGCAGAAGTTAATTGAGTCATATACTTATTTTAAAGGGATAGTCACCAATGTTTGTAGCCAGTTAAGAGTTACTAACATTTAGTAAGACAACACAACTCTAAAATCTCTAAACTGTGGAAAGTATCCCAGCATTGCATTCCTTTAGATGTCTACCAACCTCACACTGCTGTATGTCTGTCCCATTAACAATGACACTTCCCAGGCCCAACTCCTTCCCCTGTCCAGAAAAGTAAAAGTATCCTTGTGTACTCTGCATTCCAGAGCTTTAGACTGCAGGGAAATACTGTGAATATGAGTTAAACAGGCAAGGAAAAGAATTTTAATAACAATATGTGCTTAAAATATCAAATTTTCCAAGGTGATCTGAAACTTTTCCTCAGTCAATCAAGGCCTTTAGTGTCTGTTACTTGATCCATTTCTTAGCCTGAAAATGTGTGTAAATTGTAAATTCATTCTGGCATATTAATAATCCCAGTGGACTGATGCAGAGATGGGAATTTCTCTAGCTGCATCCACGTCTCTCAAGTGCACACTTTCCACAGATAGCAACATTAATGGACAACACAGAATTACTTCAATTCTCATTCAGTTTAGAAGCTTTGGAATAGACCTATATGTCTCACATAAGCTTTTTAATATCCTTAAAATCAAGGGGAATAACTTCTTAACTAGGCCATATGAGAGGCTATTCAAAATCAATATAATTATCAGATGGATATATTGAGCCATATCTACTAAATTGAACAGCAAAAACATAATTAAGTCCTTTCTTCCTAAACTTTTACTAATTAGCAAGAACCCAACAAAATTTATAAAACTCACAACTATGTCTGGTCTCTTAAATAAGTTAAATACCTTTTATTCTTTATTTTATAAATAGATGCAGGAAGGCAATAATTTTCATGTCCTACAAAAATATCCACAATTTGAAAGCACTTCCTGTTCTGTACTATATGAAAAGAACAAAAATCCTTTTGAATGTGTTAAAAAATATAAAGTGAAGATCCTCTTCCCACCAGGTAGTACTTATCAACATGGCTGTCACACAGGAGGAACAGCGTGTTTGGATTCCTATTCTTGCATGAGGGAATTCTCAAGTCTCTTGGCGAGAGTCTTAGTTCCTGGATAATATTATCTACTGATGCATGGATTCACTTCTCCCTTGCTCCCTCTTGGTTTTTTCTTTCTATTTCCTTCTCACTTTTATTTTTTTCCTTTTGTTTTTCACCACCCTTCCCCCCCCACTCAAGAGAGAAGAACATTATTCCAGACACAATTAATCAAAATTGGTATGTTCCTCTTTAAAAACAATGGGGATTGATAGGTCAGTGTCTTTTAAAGGAGAGCTGTTTGATCATCAATCAAGTTTACAGCTCATCTTATATTTGACTTCTGAACCATCATTGATGAATGGTTTGAAAACAAATATGTGTCAAACTTGAAGTAAACTAAAGTTAAAAAAAAATAAAAAGGTGAAGTAACCAATTCTGAAGATTTATTAAAAATTAATATACAGCTTCAGTCAGCTGCAGAAATATTGATCCTGCACAGAGAAAAAGTGACTAAATTCACATTCCATGTCTATCAGATTGGATGTACATTTAAAATATATTGAACAATTTGTCTTGCGGTAATGGAAGTGAGAGCCACCACAATCAGTCACCCTGCTGGAAACTGGCCAGAAGATAATATTTTTACATCAGCCACTGACTTCAATACTCCTCTTCCTACGCTGTTGCTTCAGCTTTAGATGAATGTGGTCACATGATACATACATACACTTGCTCTGTGCAAAACACTGTTTGGAGAGACCAGCCAACTGTTAGATTTTAACACATGCATGAAGAAATCTTAATTCAACCTGTATATCAAAATAGCACTAATCTGGACATCAAAATGGAGCTGCCTCAAAATGCACAAGCTTTATAACAGAAAAATTATAACTCCAAATATCTAGGTTTATGTCTGTTTTATGAAGTGCTCTCGTTTTCTCTCTTGAAAATAACTACAAAAGGTTTTAATTTCTTCAAGGAAGACAGGGTTTTGTGGAATTGTCTGCAAATCAGAAAGCTGGTTTATTGTCTGGACATTTCATTCCAGGCAAAAATTCACAGGAATAGTTGCCTTACTTGTCCAGTCTGAGTTATATATATTTCAGAACATTTCTGGTTCAAATGTTTTATTGAAGTAAAAATTACATTTTGAGGATGAAAATCCTTCTGATCTTTCAGAGATTTGAGACAACACAATGAGATTAAACCTCTCATGTTTATGAACTTTGACCATTTTTAGAAAAAATGACTGACATGTTCCTGGAAGATATTGTAACTATACCACAGGATTAAATGGGGAGAAGAGTTCATTGCTATGCAAAGGGAAAATATTCCTGCACTTTGAAATCAAAGGACATCAGAGACAGGGAGTTCTTTTCATGAAGTCTGTGCTGTTTCTTTGAATTCAACCCACAGTTCAAAAAGACTCCATCTCTTGGCTTGTGTTTAGAAACTTAAGAGAATTTCTGATTCCAATGTACTTTCTAGCTAGTTTTCTGAGCTTTTGCTTTTTTTTTTTTTCCTCCTATTTGTTGTGCCAATTTTGTCATAGGCAGATAATTGTGAAGACAAGGTAATTCTGTCAGGGGAGGGCCATCTGAGGAGGATACAGAGGAGGTCTGACAATACAAACTGAACTATAAACTGAACAAGTTACCCATGGAATCCATGGATGTCCCACCCCTGGAAGTGTTCAAGGCCAGGCTGGATGGGGCCCTGAGCAACCTGGAAGGTGACTCTATCCATGGCAGAAGGATTGAAACCAGATAATGTCAGAAGTTCCTACCAACCCAGACCATTCTATAAATCTGTGGCAGTGCCTGGCACTGCTGCCTGCTCTGCACGCTCTCAGAGCTGTGCTAGGCCTGGCTGTGAAGTGGATAGGGGGCACTCGCTCTTCCCACTACCTCATCTGAACATTTATTCAAGCATTGTCAAGCATGATTATCTTATGCCAACGTCAGTGGAGAAGGTTTGAACCTAGAGTAAAACAGTGGATTTGGGTTTAGATGGCTATGTAAAGTGTCATGAGAGGGCTCTGAAAATAAAGCACTGTCATTGGAAAGCCATCAGTTATGAAAAGTTGACATTGATGGCCATACCCAAGAATCATAAGGAATTATATGAATAGAAGGAAAAACTACAACATACCAGCTAAAAATTGCAGTGCCTTGAAAAATTCTCATGTATACTTTTATGTTTTTGTGTTTGGTTTCCTCGTTTCAATAGAAATGTCTGTAGAAGAAAATGCAGTAACAGTAGTCTACAGTAGATTGCAAAAAACATTAATTACATGCAGCTTGAAGCTGCAGTCTTGAAACATTAATCTACACAGTCACTGACCAGATGGATATTGATACTGAGAACTCTGAGATTCCTCTGAGTAAATGTGAGCTGAGCAAAAAAAAAATAAATTAATGCAATGCAAGGATGCTGGTTTTTCCTTATTTCTCCTCACATAGTTATAGCCCTATCTATGTATTCAAATCTATAAATATAGAGATCAATGCCTTTTAAAAACTAAATATATGGCAAGGTCTTTCATAAGAAGGGAATTCTTTAGACTTGCTTGAGACTTCTAACAACTTTAAATCTCCGCTCTCAGTTACATTCAGATTAGCTTTCATTCACAGGGGCATCATTTAAAGTCACATATGCCATGAATTTCACAGCAGCCCTGTAAGAATATTCTGCCTTACTGTGTGAATGCTGAATCAAGCAGTTCAAACTGAGGGCAGATACATATAAGGATACTGAAGATATGTGTCCAAAGCCATAAGCATGTGACAGTAAATGAGCTGTCTAATGTGACTTAGTTTCCACTATGACTGACTGAAGATCAGCTTTTATCTTCTGAAATGTTCCCATAAATCTTGCATTGCAAGACAAAAACACCTCTCCTTTCAGTTTATGTCTTTCTTGTTGTCTTCTCCTTACCACATATTAAAAAACCCCCAAAACAACAATCCTCCACACCTACTGTTTTGGGCATATAGATGAAAATGGTTTTATTTCTCACATCTAATAATTTTTTTCTAATGTTTTTCCCAAACTGGCTATATTCTTTAATTTTTTCACTAAAAATTAAAAAAATAAAACAAAACAAAACAAACCTTAAACCTTTCTAGTACTTTGAATAGAATATCAGCTCTTCCTAAAAGAAAGTGCAGAAACAGGTAAACCTGTATTCAATAAAGAGTTTTCATGATGTATATTGAGAAGAGACATTTCTAAAATGAAATCTAAAAGATGGGAAGAATATTTCCAAGCAGCCTTTTAAAATGTTTTAAGCCTGTGAGTCCCCAGAGATGAACAACACACTGAATACTGGAGAAGAGCAAATGCAGCCAGATGTTGGGGTTTTCATTATCTGCCCATCTCTAATTGAATCTGATGTGACACTTGTGCTATCCCTATGACTTCAGAAGAGATGTTAGTTTTCTTGAACACACAGTGACATTTCACAGAGATCATCTCCATGGAAAAAGTACAAATAATCAAAATGTTGCCATGGCAGATGTTAATGCAGTCTTGAAATACAAAAGAATGAAAGAGTATATGTAGTTAAACTACTGAGTGAAATATCAGCCTAACATCTTGACGGGCTCTTGGTCTCTTTTTGTGTGGCAGATTTAGGATTTATATATTGATCTTATAAAGAAAAAGGAAAGGAATAAAGCAAAGCTTTGACTCTAAAAGCTTTTTTTTTAATAAAAGTGATAGGATTCCCCATATCCCACA
>VXBU01018633.1:127293-184132 GCA_013400315.1 Bombycilla garrulus | reverse complement strand
CAAAGAGACCCATAATAAAAAGTCAAATATAAATATTAAAATATCTAAAATATCTAAAATATTTTTTCTCTCTTGCCTAAAGTTTCTCTACATGACACCACTGTTTTTGTACAAAACTGATTGCTAAAGCAAGATAATGGAAATGAGATTTCCTATGCAGATTTATGAAAAGGATGTCATGCTAAAGCCTGGTCTATCTGCATGGTCTGTTAAATTTTCCCTGCAATTTGGTCTTGGAGGTATCAGATCATCTGGGAAAAAAAAGGAATGTTGTTGCTACAAGAAGTCAGATTATATATTATCAGTGCACTTATTGAAAATAAAACCTCTTACTAGCAAAATAGTTATATGATGTATCAAGATGTATTTCCACCAGCAGATCCTCTAATGTTTCAGCTTAATGAAGCAGCTCCCTAGCATTTCATTCAGCAGCAATGCAGGTAGAGCCTGACAGGGAATCTGTTCCTGCATCCACATGTTAGCTCACGCCTTAATTTAGAACAGTCTTTAAGGAAGTGGTGTGTTTATAACTCTTGTATAAGGCTTGTGTATATAAAGCATTTTTAACAATGAAGCTATCTGAAAAGCTGTCATAGGCACGAAGCAAAACAGAGTTACATAAATAATTATGATTTAGGCAAACTTATAAGGAGAGCCAGACTAATACATTATCATCAAGCAAGCATTCTGCAACACACTATTAAAATTTCTCTGTATATCATCCTAGATTGCCTTCTCTTATAGTTATCCTGTTCTCCTTCCTTTCATTCTAGGTTAAAACACTATGGGGATGGAAGTGTCATAAGGTTGTATTTTCTGTGGCTCAAAAAAATATACATTTTCTTAAAAATTACTCTGTCATTCTTTCCAGATGACCCCAAGAATCTCTCATTTATACATTCAAGTTATTTGTTTGTACATTTTCTTGTTCAGCCTCACCTTCAAACTTGTCGTTAAATGTAATTATTTACCATTATTTCTTGTCCTCAATATTTTCACAATCATTACAATGTATCCCTGATATTTTTTTCCCTATTATCTATATACTCTGTCTCAGATTTAGATTTCAAACCCAAGGAAATGAAGTGTGTTTTAGAGTCATTTGAATCATAAAGAAACCCGGTAAAGACCTTTAAGATCATCAAGTCCAATGACTAACCCAGCACTGTCCAAGCCAATAAACCATCTCCCCAAGCGCCACATCCACAGGTCTTTCAAGTACCTCCTGTTCCAATACCTTTCTGAGGAGCCTCTCCAGCCCCTCAATGGCTTTTTTGTAGTGAGGTGCCCAAAACTGGACACAGGATTTGAGGTGTGGCCTCACCAGTGCTGAGCACAGGGGGACAATCCCTGCCCTGTCCTGCTGCCACACTATTGCTGAGCCAGGCCAGGTGCCATTGGACTTCCTGGCCCCCTGGGCACACCTGGCTCATGTTCAGCTGTCTATTTACCAGCATCTCCAGGTCTTTTTCTGCCAGGAAGATTTTTCAGCAGCAATTTAAAATACCCCATTGAAGGTAGCATCATTAGAACAATGATTTTAGAAAATGAACGGTAATATCGGGAAACTTGTTCCTGCCTTGCTTTTATTATTGTTTCATTTTTTTGGAGTTAGGGCACATAGTTCTTGGATATACACTAGCTCATGACCTTTGAAGACAAATTTTAGATGATCTATTTTTTTTCAAATAATTAAATCTGATATAAATCTGCCGATAATGCTGACATTTCAAAGTAAGATTTCGTAGCTTCTGAGCAGGCATTGTAAAGAGAAGAGGACCCTGTGCACCCTCACCACTTCAAGTCTTACAGTGAGCTGACATTTAAAGGCCTTGCAATTAAAGATTTTACATATTTCATAGTTTTCTCTTTCAGGATTTGTATTCAACCTTCTAATTCTGTTGCTCTATTTAAAAATCATCTGATTTAAAAGCTGACCTGTTCTCATTCTCTCTGTTCAGTTTAGACCTGAAATATTAGAACAATTACTTTGTTCTCCAAGTAATTTCAGTGATTTAGTCTTCTGAATCTGTCTGCTCTGCTAAGAATTTGGACATGCTATCATTTCTTGTTACCTAAAAATTGAAACAAAATCTACTTTCATGAACAATGAGGAGGTTTTTATTTTCTTTTTGTACTTATCATTGAGTGCACATGTTTTTTTCTGTCCTCTCGGGCAGCTTTTTTTTTATCTACTCAATTGAGACAAGGATTTTGCTTTTAAGTTGGAGGACTTTGGGCTGTAAGAAAGCAAATATCACTCCTAATCTGTAAGAAAGGCTATAAGGAGGATCTTGGCAGCATAGGCTGGCCAGCCTTTCCTTGATACCTAAGAAGATGATGAAACAAACAGCCCTGAAAACCATTACCAAGATTATTAAAAACAAGATGAGGATTGAGAATTATCAGCATGGATTTTAAAAGGTAAAATTGTACTAACCCACCTGATAGCCTTCAGTGATGAGGTGACGGCCTCAGTGGACCTGCAGACAGCAGCTGTTGCTGTTTATCCTAACTTAAGAAAGACTTTGGTCTCACTGACAAATTAGATGGATTTTATATGTGGGTAGGAAGATGGGTCGAAAACTGAGTGAACTGCTGGACTAGGAGGGTGGCAACAAGCAGCACAAAGCTTTTGAGGCAGCCTGTACCACAAGGATCAGCGCTGGTTCAGCACTTCTTTAGTGATCTGGATAATGGAACACAAAACTGGAAAAAGTAGTTGATGAGACAGGGCTGCTGCCACTCAGGGGGATCTTGAGAGGCTGGTCTGACTCTGACAGGAACCTCACGAAGATCAGCAAGGTGGATTGCCATGCCCTGTCCCAGAGGAGCAATAATCCCAAACTTCAATACAGGCTTAGAGCCGAGCAGCTGAAAATCAGATTGGCATGGAAGGACCTTGGATTCATAGAACGCAAGTTAGCCATGAGCCAGCACTGTGCTCTTGCAGCACTGAAGACCAGCAGCACCCTGGGCTGCATCAGCAGGCTGAATGTGATCCTTCCACTTTTCTCAGCTGTAATGAGACACATCTGGGGTGTTGGGCCTGGCTCTGGACTCTCCAACATAAAAGAGATATCAACATACAGGGCTAAGGGCAGTGAAGGGCCACAATGATGACTGAGGGATTGGAGCATTTCAGACCAAGAGAGCTGAGACTGCTCAGCCTGGAGAAGTGATCCCTCAAAGGGATCCTGTCCATGTCTAAAAAAGCATGGTGGGTGAAGTCAAGATGAGAAATCATACTCTTCCCAGGGTAAGGGACAGGATAAGAGGCAATAGCACAGAAAAAAAACCCACAGGAAATTCCACTTAAGCACAAGAAAAATATTATTCACTTCACAGGTGGTCACTCACAGGAACAGGTTGCTCAGAGATACTTTATTGTCTCCATCATTGGAGATTTAAAACCCAACTGGACGTAACCCTCAGCAGCCTGCCCTCTCTGACCCTATTCTGAGCAGATGATTGGACCAAAATATCTCTGGTAGGTTGCCTCTTGTTATATAATTTTTAGCAAATATTTGTACTGTACAATCAGGTTCAGACAGCCTGGAGAATTCCCCAGAATTACTGAGTACTTAGTATCCTGAGTACTTAGTGTCTGTGCAGCAGGTGGGACGAGGGACTTGCCATGCAAATTGCAGTGTAGAGCTCCAAAGTTTGTCATAGAGATGTAGTGCCTGGTTCTATACTGCATGTACAGATCCTTCCATTATAACAGCAGACACCCTGGCACAGAGGACTCCAGGTTCGCATTATCTCTATGAAAATCTTGTCTGAACTGTCAGCTGTGCAGATTTTGTTTCCTTATCTTTTCTGGCTCGTAACATGGTAGGAAATCCAGTTCTACCATAGGGCATGAAAACCAAAAATGAGTTACGCAGTCCATGTAAGGAGAGGGAGAAGAATATGCCTGAGAACAATATTATCTGACACATATTGTCCATTTAATGCGCCAAACTTTAAATAAAGCTCTGTCTACAAACCCAGCATGGCAGATGTTATATTAGCACATATCATACAGTTACTTGGCAACAAACAGAGATTAGACATCATAAACATTTGGTCCGCAGAAATGTTACCAGAGCTGGTGATTACACAACCATATTTAATGCTTGGTGCATAAAAATATCCACCCTAGTTGTGTATATACTAACTGTCTGTAAAGCAAACTCCAAACTTTTTCAGCGAAGGGCTTGGTTAAATATGTTAGAATTTCCTAATTTATTTCAAAGTTTGCCTACAAGGCACTATTCAGTGTCATACAGAGGATCCCCATTAGAAAGGACATGTAAGGACACTGTCTGGGCTAAAATACTCCATTTCAGAAGTTCAGTAATGTGTGCTGGTGATGTGCATTGCTAAAAAAATGCACTCCTGGTGCTTGAGCTCCATGCCACTGCACAGTACTTACTACAGCATATCAGTGGGGATTCAGGAGCCTTCATCCAGTTTCCAAAAATGCTGTAGATACTTAGGAACCCAACTCTCATGGCAGTTCTCAGAAACTTATTATAGATACCTTTTGTTTAATTCCTATGTTTTTGTAAATCCCACCGGGTGCCATAATCCTTGTATAAATCTAGGAGCAGGAATCTAAATCCCCATTAAATAAGTGACTTGCCTGTAAAGTTTTTTTAAAAAATGCAATTTTCTAGCAAAAATAAGCTCTTTCCCAATAGATAAGAAATCTGGAATGCAGAGTCTGTGTAGAAAGTAGCATCACAGAACATTTTGCATACAAATACTCTTGGCTTCTGTTTGTATGGCTGACTTTTCTCTGAATGTTCAAAGTACATTACATGCCATGCTAGGGAAATGAGAAAATTGGCTGTCATCTCAAATAAAAGACAACAAAAACCCCCAAACCTGTATGGAACCTTAAAATGTAAGTTTGCAACACTCCTATAAGAAATGAATTTTTTTTTACAAGGAACTAGAGAAAGATCAAATCAGAAGTGTATCAATTTTGGCAGATGACAAATAAAAATTACAGAGAGAACAAGAAAATTTTGTTTTTATGAGAAAATACTCATTCTTACATTGATTGAGGTATTACTCCTCAGAAATATTTCATCCTTGTGTTCCATTTTGATAGCAAAGAACAAATTTTCTTTCCACAAACAGCTTTGTGTAGTAACTATTATGTTACATGGCTCTGGACTTTTAAGGAGAGAAAAAAAAGGCAAGTAGAAGTTATTATCCATCAGTAATAGCCATTTCTTTTCTATGTAGTGCACTGGCTGGGAATAGTCCGTCCAAAAATCCGACATCTGCGTTTTCAATTCCCAGTAATTAAACCAGTCCTATTAATATTTAGGCAATAAATATTAGCACAGAAGGCCTCCACAGACAGGACAGCAAGCTACTGTATCAGAGGAAGAGAAAAAGATCTCCTGAGTCAAATGAACAACAGATGATTCCTTCTGCTCCTACATTACCTTCACAGAGTCATGCTGGGTTGGAAGGAATCTCTAAGATCACCCAGTTCTGCCACCCCTTCGACACAGGTCGGGACCCTTCCACGAGCCCAAGCTGCTCAGAGCTGCATCCAACCTGACTTTGAGCACTTCTAGGAACAGGCAATCCATAATTTCTCTGGGCAACCTGCTCCAGTATCTTACCACCCTCACAGTGAACTTAACAAGGTCTATATTTTAATTACTAGAATGTGCAGATGGATTTTCATGATTAGGTGGATTTTCATGATTAGATGGATCTTCAAAATCTCTAGATATCACCTTCCCATTGTAGCCCAGAGATACCTGGCATTTAGGAAAACTAGACAGACTTGTGTTTTGTATAGAGTCAAATGACTTCAAAACCATAATGAAAATTTTAACATTTTATTTATGACTGAGTTATATCTCTGCTTTTTATAGTTACAACATTTGTTGTTTTCTTCCATGTAACTTCCGGAGAAGATCCAGAAATTATTGTCTCCGTCAGAGGTTTAATTTTCCTGTAACATTTTTTAGTGGCATGCATGGAATATGTCTCTGGTACTGTATCATACAAAATACAGGTAAGATATCATAGACTTTACTATTGCAAATGGATTCTAGGATTTCAAAAGCTACTACAGGCCCTTTTCATGCCCAATTCATAATATATAATTGTGGGAAGAAACAGTGAAAGTAGCAGATCAGTGCAGAAAAATAAATAATGACACTATTTTTCAAAAAAATTAAAAAAGATGACTACTATTCCTTTTTTTAAGCAGTTTGAGAAAAGGCATGTTTATGATGTTCTTCTCTGCTTTCTTCCCTTCTGTTCAATTTTCCTTTTCATCTAATAAATTCAGGTAAATCTCACTGTAGTTCCTCAGAGTTGATTGCTGAGGAACATGCAGTAAAACATGATGTAACAGGGAATGGCACCTCAGTGAGGATGTGGGCAAGCTTAGTAGGCTCAAGGGCACTAACTTCAAGTAGTCATTGTGTGAGCTGATCACAGATTGCTAATGTAGAGCCCACCACAATGGAGCTTTAAAAGAGTGGAAGAGCACTCCAAAAATAAAGCAACTTGAGGGTACTTTCTGTGTTAGGACTACATATCATGTGTTTTCAGAGCTAAAATTTAAGAGAAATGAAAGCAAATCACTCCCAAATTCACTTTGCATAAGGAAGAGTGGAGGAAAACATGACAACTTCACACATTTCCAGTGAAATTATCTGCTTGATGTATAAATGCAGCTTGCAGCACTTAGAGCTTTTCCCCTATTATTGCTTTGCTACTTACTCTGATAGAAGTGAATTTAACAAGTGTTGGTGAGGTCCCAAACCAATTCCATATATATATCTTTATCCTTCATGCATATTTCCAAAATATTTACCAATATGCTACAGACTCACTTGGGATAAATTTGAAATGAATGTATTTTACTTATGACAGCAACTGTAATTTAAATAATTAAAACAATACAAATTATGCAAAGCCAGATATATTTTTCTGCGATTTCTTTCTGAGAGTAGAATTGACTTTAAAGTACCAGGTAGATTCAAATTACCAGAAATCAAAAGCAAGAATTTGAAAGAATTTTTGCTGTGGAAGAACTCTGGAGACATGCCATAGTCATTTTCCAGGGGAAGACCTCATACAAGGAAGCAAATGTGGAAGGCAAAAGGAGTCTCAGTGAATGCATGTTCCTTGATATATTTACATCTTTTTTGCTCCTACTTTCTTATTTTTTAAAGGGAAAAGCAGGAAAGAGAAGATTTACCCTTGGTTCATATTTCAAGTAAACCAAACCATATTCACCAGAGGAAAAAAAAACAAAACAAAACAATGAAACAATGCAAGGAAAAGCAAAAAAATAAAGAGTGTATTGAAAACAATGATAAAAAATTCTCAAGTGCTATGTTGAACAGATTTCAAAAAACATATTTTATAAAAAAAAATATTGTAAAGATATTAAAAGCAAACTGTATGCAATAAATGTTTTTGAAAAGAGTCACTGAAAATTGCAAGTTTTTCAATACCAGGTGCCCTATTCAAATACTAATCAGAATACCTCATTAACATGTGGATATTTCAAAAAGAGTTTATAAGTGTGCACTTATTGTGTTAAATATCAGAATCAAAGCTAGGTGAAGCTGGAAAGAACTGCAAGCTGGAGGTCATCTAGTCCATAGCCCCTGCTCAAAACAGGGCAAAATTACCAACACCTATTCTAGGAGCCCTCAAAAAAAATTTTTTTTGTTATATTAGTAAATTTTAATATTCCTTTTCATCTTGCTTATTTTCTTTGATTAAAATGTTTCGGGTGGAGAAAGGAGGTAATTTGGTTCCCATCCACTTTTGCTTTGCCCCCGAGAGAACAGCCTCATGCTGGAGCTCTGACATAGGAACTTACAAGAGTATGAAACACTTCCAAACTCTTCTGAAACAGGTTTTTTGCTGCTAAACTTTTTGCAAAGAAAAAAGGGCCAATTTCTCTGCCAAGTTGTCATTTTTTGAAAAAATCAGACTTACTAAAAGCTGCCTGCAAGTGATAGCCAAGTTATTAATAACTGAGCTTTAGCAGCAGACTTAGGAACATTTAAAATATGTTTTTAATCTCAAGAATTATTTCATACAATACATTTTATTAATCAGCCTCAGTAAATGTTACTTTGAAGTTAAGAGCAATCAGATATTCTGAGATAATTTTTATGCATGTTAGCATTTTTAATATTGCAAATGCACCTTAAGATGAACTTAATAAAATTTTACCTCATTAATAAGCACTGTACCCTTCTTTATAAACAGTTGTCTCTATAGTCTGCAGATATGTTTTAGCTTCTGCATTTCCCATCCTTCCCAGATATTTTAATAGGTTCAACAGGCATTTCTTGTTGTGCTTTGGACATATGCAAATGGAAAAATACAGAAGTTGAATATGAAAAGGATAGATGGATGGCTATATACTTATTGCAAAATAAGTAATAATTTGTTGGTGGTCAGATGTGGTTTACAATGACAGTGTCACATTTCTGTAGATCTGGGATGGGTAAAAGTTGGAACAACAAAAAAGAAAAATAATGCTGACTCTAAAGAAAGTAGGATATTCATGGAAATAAAATAGACTTTCTATTGACTTCTGTCTATAAGCAGGAAAAACTGCTGGTTTTGAGAAGTGACAATTATTATGGGCAAAACCCACATTTTCCTTTCTCTGTTGACAATTATTTGGTTATAATGTATTAAACTAATTATGTCAATAATGTGTCAACTATACTAATTTCTCTTAAAGATTTTCCTGCTGCCCAGCACTTTTCTCTGTATTTTGCATTCAAACATTGAACTTCTCAGCAGAAATAACTTCCATAGATTTTAAAATTATATCTGTATTCAGAACCCACAGCTCTTTAGAGATGTAGATGATGTGGTCTAAAATCATGAGCAGTGCTTACAACTTCCCCACAGGTTTAGAGAGAGCCAGCTCTGCCCCTCGGCCAGTTGGTGCAGTCTGAGACCAGTCTCACAACGTGTCAGCTGCTGCAAAACCAGTAGTCTGTCCTTCTGTTTTATTTGCAGTTAGCAGATCCACTGAGCAAACTACTTCATTGTCATGGACCCCCTCTAAAGTTGGTTGGTTAACTGGGAATGGAAGTTTTTTGCCTTTAAATTTTATTTGGCAGACACCATTGGCTTAGATATTTTGGAAAAAAAAAATCCTTGCATAATAAATGCAAAATAAATACTTAATTCTATATTAGAGTGAAGAAAAAAGTCAAGAGATCCATGTATCCCCAAACTTTGAACAAAAGAGGATATAAAACTTAAAAAAAAGAAAAAAAGGAAAAGCTCGTGGCTTAGACTTAAGTGAGAATATAGGAAACACTTATAGATCTTATCCACAAATTTCTGCATCTTTTTCAGTCAAGTAATTAACATGATTAAATACAGTTTTTCCATCTGATTTAATTAGCTGTAATCATACTAAACTATTGTATTGTATATATGACACATCTTTTCAAAGACACATACAATTATTGTGAAAATATGTGTAATAGCTGCATTCACTAGCCCAAGGCAATTACAGTTACAAGAAGTGCTTATTTAGTAAAAGGTCACAATCTGATGTCCTGCATTCACCTGGAATAGTCTTATCACTTCACAAATTCTAACAGTGAAAGTATATATTTTTAACTTCCGTGATTTATTATGTAACTTTTCAACTAATTCCATGTTCTTCTGAATATTTTAATAATGGAAATTTAAAATATATTATCTTGACAGAAGTGATGGATTAAACCTTTAAACTGTTTTTTTTTTCAAGCAGTTTATACATTTACCTATAGGCATACTGCGGAATAAACTATGCCAGTTTTATGAAACACCAATGCTCTGACCATGATAATTCCTTAATGCTGTGTGAATCACTGAAAATGTTTTTAACGACCCTTTCCACATTACATTAATCCTCAAGTTTCTTCCCACTGTCTCCTGATTAATTCACTTGCATTTTGCTGGAGGTAACATACATAAAGTCCTTGCCTTCAGCTGGATGGCTGGGGAGAATGCTTTTGGTAAAGTTCACATCACATCAGCCAAGGACGAGAGCTCTGTCTCTGTGCAGCCACTCTGTGTTGGTGACCTGGTTCCTGATGCCACAAGTCTTTTACAAAAACCCTTTTTCTCCCCTGCACTCTGACACGCTAGAGCTGCAGACAGTGCAGTGTAATTAGTCACTTTAGCTTTTGCTGCTAACAACTTGTCAAGCAGTATTTGAGGAGAAGAGGGGAAATGGTATAGAAATTAAGAGAAATTTTAGAGTAGATTTTTGGGAAAATGAATACTTTTTGAACATCCTGTCCCTCAAGAAGGAAATGGAATGATAATGAATGTTAAGCTGTTTTTTGTTTGAAAAGTATGTGGAAATTGAAACTGCAAAATGTTCTTGGTTCATATAATGAAGTAACCACAAAAAACCTACCAAACCTATTAAATATGCAAAATCTACTTGTGGGTAAAAACAGAAAGAAAAAAAAGTATTATGGAATTAATAGTGAATCTCTACTAAAGAATGGCTATTTGTAATACATTTTTCCACCTCTGTAGTAAACATCAAATTTCTTAGGAGATGGTTACATTTTCTTTTTTCATTCCTTTTGATTTATTAATAAAAAAGCCAAATAATGTGCATGATTTAAAAATATCATTATAAGCTGCTAGCAAAAAAATGCTCTGATGTAGATGTGTATTGAAAAGGTATGGTTTCTCTCTTGTTGACTACATATAGAGTTGAAATATAATAAAAAGTGCTATCTTTAAACTAGGTATTCTGTACCAAAGCACAGTATGGATATTTGGAATGATTAAGTATCCTAACAAATAAGCAGAAGATAAGATAAACAATGCAATTAGAGAATTTGCAAATCAAATTAACAAGATTAAGAATATCCATAAATTACTGAGTTATATTCTATTACCTTAAATAACCTGTCTCAGAAAGTAACCTGTGTCATTGTTACATCTGTTTCACCTCCTACTTCATCTTTCTTTCCAGATATGTAATGAATATATTGACCACCTGCTTTCCAATGAAATCCTGTATCCTCTGTTTTTATGAAAACACACATGCTTCATTTTCCTTTGGAAAAACAAGTCATTACTACTGTAGCTTGAAACTTAAATCTATTCAGCATTTATTACATAAAATTATTTATCTTATGAACCAGCCACACTGCAAAATATATTAAACTCCACACATTTTAAAGTTTCCCAGGTATTGACCATATATGTCCCCTAGGAATTTTTACACAAAGGAATAGGCTTTTTCAGCAGCAAAATTAAACTGGGGGTTCTGTTTACACTTATGTTTTCTGAAACAGGACCAAGTTACCATCAAGCCAATATAAGGATATAGTTTTCTTTATGATTGAATGATTTATTGATTCACAGGCAGACACAATGCAACTAATAATAGTTATCCCTCTATACTTTCCTCCAAATCAAATTATCATCAAGAGAATTATTCAATCTTCTTCTAAAAATTGGCAATGACATCTGAATTCATTATTACCTCCACAAAAAAAACCGAATCAAAACAAAAAACCACCTTTATCCACAACATATATTCGTCTGCATAAGAATCTATAAACTCTGTTTTTTAAAAAAATATACTCAGTTTACGCATGACTAATAAAACTTTATTTGTATTTTGAAATTATTTATCTTGCTCAGACTCGTGGGAAAAACAGTGATTGTTGTCAATGCACTTCTCATTCATAAATATGTGTAGCAAATATTATAGGGCTGTGTAAGCAAGAGCAAGTTCATGAACAATACAGGAACATCAGAATAAAACTGTATCAAGTAAGTTATTTATTCAAATTCTTCATGTGATATCCAAAGATCTTGTCTCATCTGGAATTTCTGCAAGGGGAACTAGCCAAAACTTTATTTATTTGAATTGAAACCAGTTGCAGTCTGTCTATATTTGCAATCTTCCCTTAGTCATATATGCTTTCTTGATATCAACATTCACAGGAATGCACCTTAAGCTTGCATGTTTGTTTACTATTTCAAGTTAAGCAGTAATTGAAGATTTGATTTCTCTAACTTCAAGAGGCAATTAATCTAAGCACAAAGAAATCCTCTCCAAACAAATTTTTGGTACAATGAATATTATCAGATTAACCTTTCCTTCTACATAGACAGGTTACATCCTTGAACATGAGCTTTCCTTTCTTCGGTTGCTCAGAGAAGAGAGACAAAACTGCCATTTTTGACTTTTGTCTTTTCATCTTGGAGGGGGAAAAAAAGACAAAAACCCCCTGTCTAATAATGTTGTCTCTTTCACAGAAATGCAAAAGCTTATCAGAGTGCCGCTTGTTGGTATTAAAACTTTGAACTTAATTTCGTAGGTATTATGGATAGAAATGTCAAATGCAAATGTAAAAGTAAGTCAGAGCAAGTAAAGAACAGAACAACAAACAAAGGAGATCAAAATCCTTATGTGCTTTCTGTTCCCCATAATACCCAGTTCCATATTAACAGCAATGGCAGTGATGGAAAATGTCATTGGCACATCCACAAAAAATTCTTGGGGTACATAGCTGTTCTGACAGGAACTGTCTGTCAGAAGCCTGAGCAGGAATCTATAAAGATTTTTCTACTGCACAGTATATGTAATCATGTATATGTAGGCATATGTGTATGTATATTGAAAAACATATTTGCAAAGTATTTTGCTGCAACTCAACTAATTACTTTATGAAGAACTGAGGACCAAAGAGATTTTGGAGCATTGCAACCACTCTGAATTAAGTCCCAAACAAGGGTTATGCTAACGTACTGACTTTGTGAACAACAAAAAACACATTTTTCTTTCTAAAGAAGATTACAGAATTAAAGTTGGGATAGAAGGCTGCTTTAACATGTTTCTTTACAAATTTTCCTCTGTGAGTCACCAGCCCATGAAATAAATATGCTCCTAAAGAGTAAGAATCCTTTTAGAAGAAAAGAACTTTTTCTCTCTTGTAATTCCAAAATAATATATGACATGAATCAGAAGCAAACAGAGCAACAAATGGAGTCATGCCTCTACCAGCCTGAAATCATAAATGTTGAAAGTATTATGTGTTCTGATTCATCACAATGAACTTCCCCAGGAATCCAAAAAAGGTCATTAAAATATTAAACAACCCACTATTTCACTCAGCTAAAAGCACACTGTAGCTCTATGCTGTAATCCTAAAATGGCATCTCAGTTGCCAAGTGCCCCTGATACATCCAGCTGCAGTTCAGCTAGTGTTAGCTGATGACACTGTTTTCTTCTCTACTGCCTGAACTACAGATAACTGTTATGAGAATGTCAGTGGTCAAAAAACCTGACAGGAATACCTCAGACATTTAAATGTGGGGAGTTATTTGCAATTGAGAACTAGTAATTCTTAGACTAAGGTGCACCTTTCTCCCTCCAAGGCTGAGAGAGTAAAGCCTCTAAAGCAGCAATCTCTTACAGGGTTTACTCCCCACAAAGTGACCCCAGTTACCCTGTATAAACAGGAATTAAACATGCTCTGGGCTAAGGCAGCTTGTTCCAGGTTTTGTAGGATTACCACATTCATAACAGGACATGATGCAGTAGATGTCTGCGGGCAGGAGCTGTACCCTGGTGTCCAACCTGAGTCTCACTGCCCTTTCTGCCCAGGGGCTGCACACAGATATGAAAAAGCATCAGCCACCTTTCCAGTGCTCAGCGGATCTGCCTGAAGTGCTGGCCACACATCCTGAAGTGTCCTGTTGAGCAGACTGTATTGTCAGTTCCTATCTTAGATGGAAGATTAATTTCTTATCACATTCACACCATATCAAACTTTTAGAAGGTTACCCAGATGAGATTGAGTATTTTTAACTTGAAGAGATATTCTTCAGATCATTATGTCCTCATCAAAAAAGCCAGGAAAAAATTATACTGTCATTCACTCATCAAGAGGTTGGGATAAAAACAATAGCAAATATCTTGATTTTAATTTCTTTGCTGCTTTGAAATTTGCTGCCATATACTACATGGAGATCACATTAATTTAATTGTCTAATTACTTGCAAGTAACCTCTGATCTTTGCTAAAGATTAAAAATACATTTGTTAATGAAATCTGTCTTGAATACAGCTTTTTTTATTGATTTAGAATATCTAAAAGAAGAGCATTATATTTTTATTAAGTTTACCGTGGAGACTGAATTTACACACTTGTCACACTACTATAACCCATATTAAAGACAAACTGAAACCATTGCTATGGTAACCAAAAAGCTTCAGGGACCTTATAAGAGTTTTCATGTGAGAATTTAAAAATAACGACTTCATATGTTCCTCTTTATTCCAAAAAGTCAATCAGCTCTAAGCAAACAAATATTTTATATAGGTATATATATATTTATTAGTATAGGAAAAAACATGAAAGTGTCTTGCAAAATTAATTATATCCATAAATTTAATACTAAAAATAGGTAGTTAGGTAAATTCTTCTTTCCAAGAAATCTATATTTTGCAATAAAATTATAAAATTTGTTCTCTCAGTCCAACAGGAAAGTATTTATAAGTAACTCAAAGCAATCTCCCACCACTGTCTCACATACTTAATAAAACATACATTATACATGACTTAAATGATTGTACTGTTTGTCAGCAATTATATCAGCAGGTGGCTGTTTGGGGTGTTTTTTGTAGTCTTTTTTATCACATATTATTTAGGCATTCAGTACCAAACAAAGTGGGATGAAGATGTATGTCTTTGCTGCAAACACTTGGATTCCCATCACTTTTCTGCCTAATGTGACACCAGTTGCGAAGAAGAAAATTTCAATACTTTGATTTAAAGTTGGTTAGCTCTATAAATCATGAAATTAATTATTTAAAATTTCCTCTTGAAGGAATTTCAGACTCTCGGCTATGATAAATAAAGGAATAGACTGGTTCCAGCCTCTATTTAACTTCAGACAATATGTAAGCCATAAATATGTTTTCAAAAATTATTTTCTGCTCCATACACTGTACTGGAATTCACAAAGGTAATCTTTTTATTAAATCAGCAAAGGAATGCATATTATTTATAAACCTGAGTATTTTTGCTAAAACAAACCTTGCATTTGTTGTCTATCATATTTACAGCGTTTATAATAGCTCTCTTGTAAAGTATCTGGAATGTATTGTATGCATTATATTTATATCCCATATAACATTATCTATACTTACAAGTATATATTCTTAAATGTGATATATTCAGTTTCAGTATCGTAAGTATCAAAACATAATAATTTATGTTAAAGCCCAAGTGAATATATTCAATAAAAAACTTCAGTCATGCAGTGGTTATAGATTATCTTGTCAAATACCCATTAAATGCCTTGTTATTACGCTTAGGTAAACAAGCTGAATTGAAAAATTTGTGGAAGTTCCCTTGAATGACCACCCAATGTTCCAAATACTTGAATAGAATTAAAAAATAATGCTTCATATTTTCAGGTTTTTTCCCCATTGCACTTCTTGTTCCAGTAAAGTGAAAAGTTAGGGGAAAACTGTTCTTCAAGTATATCCACAGCCAAGATGCAAAGGTGATGGTTTAGAAAACCATCCAATAAACATTCAACATCCAACAAATATTTTAGATTTCTATTGAATCAGAATGATACATTAACATTGTGAAAAGCACCATAGTGGTGACTTCTATACACAAGATGACCTACAGAATGCAGATGAGTACAGACACTTGCTTTTTTTTTCCAGAGTTGACAGTGTTAAAGGTGTTGATAAAGGGAAAAATCAATTAACAGCTCTGTTCCTGTACTTCACACAGAGTAAAAATAAGAGATGTTTCATTGATGTGGGTTTGATGACTTTTTAGATAAGCAGTTGAACACTCATGCTCTAGAATGATATGGTAAAAAGCACAATGAAATGCTGAAGTATTAAGAAATTATGAATTATTTAAAGAGTAATAGGCTGAAGTCACACTATCATAGGTGGCAATTATATTTAGAGATTTCCTGCATTTTGCTTATTAAAAAACTATTGCTGCATAACATCAGGAGTCTAATATAAATAGGCTCCTTGTGTATTCATTAACTATCATGTATGGAAGTAGAAATGAGAAGCATTTAAAAACATGACCATCTATCATTTTCTGTTAGAAACCCACAGAGATTTCTCTCCATTGTAGTCACTGAGGTTGTGCTGGCTTGAAAGCAAAACCAGTGAGACTCCAAGTCAGAAATACAATTTAATAGGAAAAAGTAAAATACATGCAAGTAATACAAAGAAACAAAAACACTGACAGAGCCAGAATACAACCTGATACCCTGTTAGTTAGGGTCGTGGCAGTAGTCCAGATGAGGTGGTCTTGCTGAAATAGTGATCCTGTAGACAGGTCTGGTAGCTCTTGTCCTCTGGAAACCAGTGGGTCAGGGCTCCCTGTTCTGTCCCAGTTCCCACATTATATCCAGGTGGGAATGCTTGGCTCCTCCCCCTGGGTGGAGCTTCTCACAATGGGATTATGTAATTCTATGAGTCATGGGGTGGGTCCTCACAATGGCCCATTAAACACAAAGGGCTCCCGGAGGGAGTTATCTATGACTCATAGGGCAAGGTGTTAATGGCCCATTAACAGGAGATAGTCCAGGGGAGGAGGCAAAGAAAAACACTGCCCCTCCTTTGTTTCAACAGTTAATGAAGATGGAGATAGAATACAGACCCTCTGGCACATTTTTACATTGTAACCTAGGACAGAGGTTTAACCACTTTGGGGCCTCATGCCCCCCAGTAAAAGTCTCCCAGCTACCAAATAATGATTGTCAAAGAAACCCTGATCCACCTCAGAATCCATTACCCCAGATACTGTTTTCTCTTTGGATAAGACATATAGAATTTTTTTTTCTTCTCAACTTGTCCCATCTATTTGTCTTGTATGCATCTGACTGAGTAAGAAGGGTCAGTGCTTAGTATGGGCACTCAATCATGATGTCAGTGCTTAGGGCCTATTTTTAGGTGGAGGAACACCTGAACCAGCTGCTCAAATCAGCTAAACAGTGCAAAGCCCAAAGTTAGCAAAGTGCCTTCTTCTCAACACCTCTGCTAACAGAAATTAAACCTGGTCCCAAAGCGTTCTTCTTTCCCAGGTCATTCAAATTATGGGTCCATATCCATATAGGCTGACTCAGAAAGGTATACATGAAAGACGAAGTGTAACAAAAACAAAGAGCTTCCTTTAATTTGGGGACATGTTAAAAATACACAGATAAAATATAACATTTTCAGAAATGACTGGACCCGAGGAAAGTACTAAATGATTCATTTTAAGAATTGGAGGATTTTTCAGAGCATACATTCTGAAGCAAATATAAACTTGTGCTGAAAAGCAAAATATCCGTGAGTGGCTCAACAAACTCTCAATATTTTCGTGTACTATTGCTCTTTGTAAGTACTCTACTAATTACCTAATGATTCTGAAGTATTTTTAAGTGCTATAAAAGCAAGTTACCAGCATAGTTGTATTATTATATTATGGGACATTTAAAATACACGTGTACATGTTATCCTTTGTTTAAAATTACTTAGTGGGTTTATTCTCTATTTTTAAATAGATGACAGAAACTTGACTTCCCTCTGAAAACCAGCGAACCCAGTTCTGCTCACAAACCTAATGATGGTCTTCCTAGGATATTTGTTTAATCAGTGTGTTGTAACAGACATATTTGAAGGGGATAACTTTCTCTATGTGCTCTATAAGTCTGAAATTACTACTACTGCATTTGAAATTTTGTTTGATAATAACGCTTATAATAAGAGTAAAGATTCATGGTTAGACCTATTTGGAGAATAATACATTCAGTATGTCATATCATGTCTAACAAGTGGTTATAGACAAAAGATAAAAGAGAACGTCCTGGTTCTAAATTCAGTCCTGCTAGAAGCGGATTTCACAGATGCTCCAATCATCATAAAAACACGAGTTATTGGTTTTTTTTGCTATAATTCTCAGTGTAATCAATGTCAATTCAGTGGCATCTTTTCTCTTAGCAAAATATCACTACCGTCGCACTCCTGAAAGTGTGAAACCATCTTTGACCACATGATTTGTGGTATCTGAACTAAGGTAAGACATACGTACTGAAGTGTTTGAAAAGTCAGATGTTTTGCCCTTATTGGGATGCCACTGTCAGAGCTGCCTAACCCAGGTGAAGGCACAGGACTGTGTGTGACTAAACAGAGTGTACACAGATGTGTTAGTGTGCAAGGTTTTGTCCAATCCAAACATAACAGGATATCTTTTGACTGTCATCACATGCACCAAACAGTTGTAGTCAATGAAGTTCCTGTCACCATGGGACTTTCTGTGTTTCAAGCTACATAAATCCCCCAAATTCCCCTGCCAAACCAAAACTTACTTTGATTATATTGTTTTTAAATTTTAATCCTATTTTGAAATAAGTTCTACTCATGAGAATTGCTCTCACAGTTCGACTGAACAATCTTAGAATTAGAAACATCAATCCTATTTTTAGATTTTCGTAAAGGTTGTTGCTCGAAGAAATTAATATTTTGTTTCTTACTGCTTACAGTGATAGGAGCTTGTGTCATGAACCATGCATTGTGTTTGCTAAAAGTTTATATAAAATTTCAGTTTATGTTCTCATAGAGGTAATTGCCTCCCATACCAAATTCTTAATAAATCAGATGAAGTATTTTTAAATTGCAGTATTCATCTTGTGGAAATTTTGTAAAAAAAAAAAACCCAGTAATTTCTAAACTGTATTTCTAGCTCTCTGGTGATTTTGTTGCTCTACTTGGATTAAAGCTATTGATTCCAAATGTGAAATTATAGAGTCTGGAGACACAGGACAGCTACTTGTGACATTCATCACAAGGCAGGTATTTCAGCAGTACCAGTGGTTGTTCATCAGTAGCAGCTGTTCTTGTGTAAATGTAACTCTGCAAGATCATTAGGAAAGTAACAGAAGAAATTGTATGCAGCAGTTTTACTGATAGAGAGAATGATGTCTCCCTGCAAGACAGATATAATGGCAATATTATTTTTATCTCCCATTTGTGTCTGATTTATTTTTTTTTAATTCAGGAACTTTTTGAATGCTGCTTTATGTTTTGCTTACACCCCTTAAGCAAATACAGTTAACTCCAACGTTTGAGTAATTGAAGATAAACAGTAAAAAATTAAAAAAATTTCCATTGACTTTACAGTGGCCAAATTTATTAATAAAATTCTCACTAATATTTTTGTGGATGAGATACTGTTGTTAATTTTACTATTTTACTATTTTAATTTTACTATTACTCACCATGAATCAATGAACAGAAGGGAAACAGTAAGTCAGAAGCATAAGAGACTTTCCTCAACACGACAAAATCTAAGAATGAATATAAACTGCATGACTCTAAAGTGAGTAGTAGAGAGATTAAAGATGAACATAAGCAAGCAGAAAATAAGGGGAGATGGCAGAAAATGTCTGTTTTTGAAGGACTCCTACAACTGGATGCTTTCTCTGAGACTCACATAAAGGATATTCACTCATGCTGTAATTTCAGAACTTCAAATAAACTTTTCAAATGTGGGCTGAGTTTAGGCATCCAATTTTACATTATTTATGACCCTATCATACTTGGACTTTGTTACAATCTGCATGCAAACCTACAGCATACCTGCAGTCCAGGAGAGGAACCAGAGAAGATGCAAGTCATGACTTTATTCAGCTACAGTGACACATTTTTTAGAAGTTTGCCCATGATGATCCCACAGAATTTTGCACCATTTAACTTTATTTTTTTCCTCATCTCTATGCCAATGAGAGAAAGAATGAGTCTGCCTAGAACAATTGTTATGATAGCAACCGAAAAATCTCTCAAGTATGAGGGAACATTGGAAATTCAGCAAGAAGTAATCACCATGTGTGTGTGCCTAAATATTTATGCATGTTACTTTGCCCCACGGACTTATATTTCATTTTGCAAACCAAAACATAACTCTGATTTTAATTTCTGAATTCACTGCAGTATAAAAAATTATTACTGAAACAATTTAATAGAATTTTATAAATGCTATTAGTTCTCTCCAGCCTTTTTTGCATCTGTAGCTTGTTCCTACAACCCTTTCCTGCTGAAGTCTGCTGAGGAATTCAGGGGAAAAGAATGACTAATTTCAAAAATGGAAGTGATAAACTAAGGACATCATGCTCATACAGCTCTCTTCTCTTGCTGAGGCTAAATAATAAAATTTTATTATAGTAATTGATGGTGGTAGTATGGCAAAAGTTTACCACATAATGAGCTATTTTCATAGTAAATTTTTTAATTGTAGTTTATCTATATTAAAACTATGTTGTAAAGCTCCCCAGCTCATCTACCATAAAACAACCTTCAGCAAGTGTTGCTGGATATAATCTCTGGATAATCTTTTCTGAAGAGTGCATAAAACCCCCCATCCATTTCAAGTTGTATTACTACTTCATTTTTAAAATCCCACAGTCATGTTGAACTGTAATCAACTTCAGTGTGACGTGCTGTTATTAAACAAAGCTAGCGTTTCCTGCTTTCTTTGCTTCATCCCTGATGTCAGTCAGGATACTTAAGTGCAGCTCGCAGTTCATCACAGCTTTCCATTCAGGTGAAAGGAGCTGCAAGCTTTGTGTGTGACCAGAATGGAAATACATGGCAAAAAACCACCACAGTTAATAGTTTTCCTCTGCTACAGCTAACAAAGTTGTTACCAAGAAGTGTCATATTGCACACACAACAGGTATATTTCGGTGGCTATAATTTTCTGGTGTGTTTCAAAATAACTTCAAATTTAAAGAATCTACTGCAGTAGAGAGAGGAGCAGAGGAGGCTGAAAAGTACTGTGGAGAGGGAAAATGAAAGACTGAGAGGTCTCCTCAGTCTGTAGAACCTGCTAAACCCTATTGGAGCACAGCTGAGGACATAAAAGGAAAAATGTCAGGTGGGGAGAGACAGAGAAGATCTCCTACAGAATAATGAAGAGGTACTTAATTTCTAATCAGTATAATATTTATTTAGCCAGTATTAACACTTTTTGAGAAATAATGTTTGTGAAGTCATGGGAACAGAGGGAGCATATGAAAATGTAAAAGAAAGGTTTGTTTTCAAACAAAATTACTTCACAGCTTAAAATTCACTTGTTGGTGACAGATTATGGTACTCATCTGGTGAATCTGCACCTCAGAATAGTTTGTTAAACTGTGGGGAAAAAAAAAATTGTGGGAACTTTTAATTTCCAATGGACTAACTGAAATCATAAGAATCCATGTTTTCTGTTTCTGCAGATGCTGGAAGTTCAAGGATATTTTTTGTACATTTCCAAAAGAATCTGGCTTAAACTAGGTTTGTTTTCAGAATGTAAGCTTACATTATGGGACTAACAGCACCAGATGGGTTCCCCACTATTTATTAGCTCCTAAAAGTATTTTAAAAAGTTTAAATTTATGTTAAACCATATTATTCACTGGTACCTAGAGATGAAGTGGCATTTTGATTACCTTCTGTGTTGCCATTTGAAACAAGAAAATCAGAGAGCATGTGCCAAAACCAGCAGTGTGGTGTGTCCTGCAGGGTCCTTCATTAAGGTATTGAATGCATCGCCCACAGCAGTATCAATGACTACCCACATTCTAGCTTCTGTGTTAATCATCAGTGAAGAAAAATGAATTCAGATGCAGTGCTGTACCTTCTCTTTGTAATGGAAATAAGCTATTAATTCATTTTTAGATGAGAAATACATTATATTGGTACAAGCTATCTGATAAAATTAAAATAATCAAGCACAGTATCAAGATTTATATCAACTCCAGTGAAATGAAAAAAGCCAACAAAAAGCAGTATTCTTTTCCTCTCAGGAATTAAAGAACACAAAATATAGTTTTATAAGATTTGTTAGGATTTTCTTAAAGAACATGAGATGTCCTGAATTCTGAATTTTGCAAGTACTTCAGTTAAAAGAAAAAAAAAAAATCCTCAACACCTCTGCCCTCAACAAAAAATATTTTTGTAATTTGCAAAGTATCTTTGCATAGTCCATGACATTATGGACAACAGGAGTGAATCTCTATTTCCGCTTAGGTAACAATTCATTCTATGTATGTTTGAAGCTCTGAAGCAATGAATAAACAAAATCATATAATACACTCACACAGCATATCCTAAGGTACAGCATATGAGGCTGACAGCTGCATCACCTCCCCTCCAATGTAAGGCCAACATGGACTAAATATACAATTATGGTGAGTGCATAAACAAATGTCCCAGAATCACTAAATTTATTTTTATCAAAAAATTTCCTAATTTTCCTTTCTGATGGTATTGCTGCAGGGCAGAATTTAAATACATCTCCATCCCTTCACATACCTTAGATCTTTGCCGCACCTAATCTAAACCATGTTTTTTCTCAATTCTCATGTAGAATTCTACTAATAACTGCTTGATGGCTTTCCCTTTTAGTTCCTGAGCAGCTCCATCCATGAAATGAAGGAGACGGGGATGCTGTGCAGTCCAATATTCAAATTAGCCATGAAGAAAGTGGGAGTATGAGGATTCCAGGCACTGTGACTGGAACATCTGATGTGGGCTGGAGCATAACAAGATCCCAAACCCTGTCATGTCAATAACGGGACGTCAGTTGTAGCAGCAACTCTGCATCTGAGAGACAGTGAGAGTAATTTTAGTTTAAACTGAAGGATGTTTTGTCCCTCCATCCTGGGGAAATTGCTATTGACAAATATTTCAGGTGTATCGTAGCTGTTGTTTGATAACTATAAAATATAATATTTTAGGAATACCTAAATGACATTTAATAGCTTAAAAGGAATTGGGAGGCCATTGGTCTTTGCTATTTTTGCTATTTTATTGAGATTTTTTTTTCAACAACCAATATTTATACATGAAAAAGGAGAAAGCAAAGATTCTACCAGGTAGAACTATTCTCACACAGATTTCTTTTAAATGCTTGGTTTAAATAGGACTGAAACTACTGATAAGTGCATTAAAAACAAATTCCATCTTAATATATTTGTTTTCTTTAAATAAAACTACTGAGTATATTTGCAATCCATATAAAATGGAAAAAAATGCTATATCTTCCCTCAGAAGCCACCATGCATTGAATATATTTTATGAACCATATGGACATTAGTCAATTATTTAAAAATTACTCATATGTTAAAAAGTCCTAATTTCTTTTTTTTTATTTTTACAATATTTTTTAAATTTTGAATTCTTTAATTTTTTTAAAAAATACTTTATTACTCAATAACCATTAATTTTCTGCTGAATGTGAAGAAAATTGCCATGTGGAAGAATACTGTACTTCTGTAGTTATACAATATGAAAGTGATGAGAAACATCAGTTGTTTTAGTCTGTTTATAATCAGTTTCCACTGTAGTACTTCACTATTTTCACCTGTTTCCTACTTAAAATATTCATTGAAACAGACGCATTAGGACATGCATCTTAGGATGAACAGAAGTGGTGGAAATTGAAACAAAAGCTTCATGTTGATGTTTTAGAAAATAGCAAATCCTTCCAGGAGACTTAATCAATATTAACAATGATATGGAAATCATAACAGATGAGAGTAATAGATTGGAAGATACAGCAGGGTAAAAAGGAATATTTCTCTTTCAGTATGAGCTGCAGGTATGGAATAGCAAATTCAATACATTAATTCATTTCATTCAATATATTGATTTACATTTGTTTGGATGAACTAATGGAAATTTCAATCAAGTCACTGACATTGCCATCTTCTCTTTGACAACATAGCTTTTTGTGTTTTGAGAAGGCCTGGAAAGTAAAAGCGATTGCACATTCAGAGCTGGAGATAAACTGCAACATCTTTGTGGTTATATAATTAAATGGGAAAGTTTCCTTTTGTTAGACTAATTGATTATAAACTCCTCACGTGTGTTTTAATCTCTAAATTTTAACAAATGAAACTGACAAACTGCAGTATTCATAGCAAATCAGTCCCTACAGGTATTGGGAAAAACACTTGCCAGTCAGATTCTCTGACACAAGAAAACAAGATATCAAACAAAAGATTAAGTAAGCAAAAAATCTACCAAAACCAAACAATCTCCTCAAAAAATAAACAAAATCCCCCCAAAACCTCAAACAAACAAAGAAAAAAAACAAACAAACAAAAAAGAAAACACAAAACAAAACAAAACTCCAAGGTTTTGAAGATAATTATGGCTAAAAAATGGAGCAAAAATAATTCATAATTCGGTACTAGTGTACTACATATCATCTTCTTTTCACAAAAATGCTGTAGTTCGCTTAATGGTACTTAGAAAAGTTGAACACAAAGATTGGCAAGCCAATGTGATAAGAAAGCTGACAAATGAAGCTGACATATTATATATCATCAGTTATTAGGTCCTTTCAATTTTTCAATTTGTGTGTGAACAAATGTCTTGATGCAGACTAGAAAAAAGTAAATTAGAAAGAACAGAAAATACTTAATTCTTGATGAAAATTCTGACCCAATTGATTAAGCCAAATCACAATTTTATGCTTTAATCATGAAGGCCTTTTGTGCACCTGGCAAAGGTAAATTTACTGCAATAGGCAAAAAGAGAAAGCTACACGAAATCAAGCTAAAAGAAAAATAAAATATATATGCAAGATAAATTATTTTTGCCTCTACCAAAACAATATTTTAATCCTAATATAGGTTTACTGACAAAAGTTTGACTAATTCCTTAGATTCATATTACAAATGTTTTTTTGTTTCATTTTAGTCATGATAGAAATGCTTGGAAGCTGTTACGTGCACTCGCACAAAATTTTCTCAAATTAGTCTTAGAGGATAGATTGCTCTGCACTTCAAAAAGGATTATACTGTTATAAATTCACACACACATACTCAACTGCACCTATTACACTGTCGCAATTCTATGATGATTAAGAGGTTAGAGACCTCATCTGCATATATTTCTGATTTGTTTTTCACAATCAAATATCCCTCTGTGGTATTGTCCTACACTGCAGTACACCAAAACAGCATGGAAATAACTAGCAACAAGATAGCATTGCCATTTGGACCAACCTATATCTTTCCAAATGTTTCTGTCTGGGCTTGCCAGATCTGAGTTTTCACCAGACATTATTGGGTTTTCTCCTATCCTGTATAAAAATACACGGATATTGTACCAGAGTTTCATAACCTGGGGAAATATATTTTGCGCAAAAAACACGTTGATGTCTTTCAGCTAAAAAACACTACTATCAGAACTCAGTGCTACTAAACATTCCTGTATTTTAATGACACAACTTGTTCCTATAAGACAACCAGATGAAAAATCTGAGTTACCAAAAAAGGTGGAGATTGCATTTATACATTTATACTATGATGGCCTTCAAGAAAATGAAAATGGGATACATGTTCCTGTATGAAAAAAACCACAAAGCCAACCTAAAGAGGTAAAGAATAATGGAGAGGCTGAGTAATGTGAAACTATAATGAAATAAAGCCATTAAAAAAATTCTTCTGCCCTCTCAGGTTGAAAGATAATTGCAAGAACAACAGCCAGGATCAACCCAAATTAAATTCCAATTGTATAAGAAAGTTTTCTAAAAAAATTACAAGAAAATCAAGACTGAGAAAAAAATCAAGAATATTTTCTGCACACTTACACCCAGATTCAAGTAGGCAGTAGTTTAATTACATCAAACACCCCTTACATGAAACTTGATACCAAATATGTATTGACAGGGAATATATAATGTTTTCTAAAGAAAGGAGCAATTTTAAAATTCTGAGATTTAAGTAATTAGATTTTTACCAGCATAAAAATATTATGTACATTGTATTTGAATGCAGCATGTTTATTCCATTTTCTCAATCAAGAATTCACCCTGGACCAATAGGAATAATAGTGCAATATTTTAGATTTCTCACACAGAAATGTTTATGTGACACATATATTGATGATATATTAGAAATGTGATTTATTATCTCCTTAAGCTGGCACTGGAATTAGAAAGATATGGATACCATCATATAATTTGTAGAGCTTTTACATCATATTCTCTGATATTCTCATGAACACAATTATAAGACAAAAAACACCTCACATGAAGACAAAATTATAAGCCAAAAACACCTCACACTCTGCAGAGTGTCCAGAATCACCAAATTTCTGCCTCGGCAGTGTAGTAAGACCAGTGTGTGCTACAGGACTCTTGAAATTTATGTGGAGGAGCAAATTTTGCATTTTTTTTAGAACTTTTAATCTTTTTTACTTTGCAGCTGTGCAGCTTGGAAAGTTGTATTACTAAAGAAAACTGATAAGAAATACAGATCAAAAATAGAAATTTAGAACAAAACCCAAGTGATACATTTCGAATTGAAAAACTAGAGCACTCATAAATTAATATTGTCTAAATAACTCTCCTTTAAGAAACATTTTGGTTACTTGTTTGATGGTTTGGGGTTTATTTTTCTTCCTTTAATTTGATAACTATTGCTAAACAATATCAGACTGTTTTTATAATTAGACTGATTTCTCCTGTTTAATAGCTGGATTTTAGACTCATCTCTTGGAGTTACCTTAATTTATTTATAATTTTTAAACCTATCTCATTTTTTGCAGCTGGAACAATGCAGATTAGACAAGCCCAAGACATAAGAATTCTCCTGAGAATTCTCTCAGCACCATTTTTCATGGTCAGAACCTTAAGCCACTAAATTTAAGCATGTTTTAGTACTCCATATTTTGAAGAATCTTGTCTCAGCAGAGACAAGTCTAAAGTGGCATGAAAATAGGATTGTCATTCAATAACATCTGGAACATGTCTGCTTCTCTTCCTCAGGTCTGTGATCACAGGACACAAAATTTAAAGGTGCTTATCCCTAACTAATCAGAACAAAAGAAATAGAAATAGACTATTTTTGCCAATTTCATGCTTAAGTCTCTGAAAATAAAATTTTTTTACATAATGCAAAAGTCATGGAAAACAAAACCAAAGCATTTGACTGTCAGAAATGTAAAGGAAAGTCCTAAATGAAAGACAGGATTTAATACAGGAAAGACAGGAAGAACAGCATATATCTTATATGGATTTAATTTCTCCACTTCAAATGCTATATTTATCAAATATCTGCTGTGCACAAATACTGAAATGAATCTTTTTCAATTTAACTGCAGGATAACTGTCTATAAATAATTTATTTGGAAACATCTGAAAAGGAATTAGGATTTAATGGGGTATATACAAAACACTCCAGACAAAGACTTCTGGATAATTAAATATAATAGAAATGGTACAGAAGGATTTTGGCACTATGCAACAGTGATATTTTTCCAATTCATAAATATCAGAATTTTTTTTACAAGAACTGCAATTTTTCAAATTCTAGTTTGATTTATCTTGTGATAATTATACATCAGTGTTGGTAAATAACAACCATTAAATTCTCCTATAAAGCAGTGACATTGCTATGTCCTCAGTGGAATCCCACAATACTTTCAGAAACTTTTATTTCATGGATTTTGCTGAAAAGTTAGTTATATGACCGTAGATAACCATGGAAACAAGGAATGTTTATCTAGCTAATAGATTCAAAGTTAGAACACTGTCTTCAGAAGAGAAATTTTTACCCTTAAACCACCAGCTTGAGGTTTTACAGGAATAAACTCTTTAGGAAAATGTTTATATTGAAATAAGAACAACATATGAATGTGCATTCAAAAGATAAAAGTACCCAAAAAAGTAATTGTATGGGGTGTTAAAAAATAATTGAAAACTCTCTAATGTTGTTTTTCTAGGAAGTAAGGCTAAAACACAAAACAGAAGAAAATACACTATGTTATATTTACAGTTCAGAACTTTCAGAAATAAACTTTAAAAGACTGCCAGTGTTTCTGCTCTTCAGTCTTCCAGTTTCCTTTTAGCAAACACAGTGGAATGAATGGCTCATGTATCCTTCACATTTCTTATAGATTCATTAGCATTAAATGTGAATGGTTGTGACGCAGTAGCAGTTAAAGACTAATTTACAAGGACACAAACAGCATTTTATGTAGTACAAAGACACTAATAGAATAGATGCTGGTTTGCTCAAGTAATTTCCTTATTACTGTACTTACATAAAACATGGCCATACTGTACAAAATTTACATAATTGCTACAATGGGTTCCTAAGTTCAGAAATTATTTTCCCAGGCCTCATGTATGTACAATCTCAATTCCACTATAATTTTTTTGCTCTCCTTGGGCAATTTCCTCGTCTAGTGAACAAAACAAAACAACCAAGCAAAATAAACAAGATGAAAATCCCACTAAACTAACTTAAGACCACACAAGATGTACCAAAATAATTTCCACACTGTAAACTTAACCATACAGGCATTAAAGATACACGAGATAGAGGGCAAAGAAGTAAAGCATCATCACTTTTTACTACAGAACACAGCTGGTCTACAGGATCTGATACACTGACCACATAAACTGTCATGACTTCTCAGTGACATAGACAAAAGAAGGCATAAACATATTCTCATCCCTGTGCATATTTGGAGGAAACCGGGAAAGGAATGAGAAAAATATCCAAACTCCATATAGATATGCTGCAGGCTGTTGAAGGAGGGAAGGGCAACAGGGAAAGAGCTGTGGTAGTACTGGCTCATTATTTCCTTCCTGAAGTGCCCTTCTCTGTCACATCATTCATTTAAAATCGAGAAAGGTTATCAAAGAATTGTTAAGGATAAACAGCAATCACTGTTTTCACAAGACCCAAACATCTCTGATAACACTTTGTAAAAATTAATCGCTTCTCTTTCATTTCTTAAGGAGAAAATCCATCCAACCAACCAAACAAACAAAAAACCCAACAAACCACAAAGGTCCTTTTTTCTTGTGATTTTTAAGAATATTTCCATTTTGAGCAGGTTCATAACCAGGAGATTTATTCTACTCAGAGGGATATACTGAATCCTGTTCACACTTTTTCCCAGTAATTAAAAGCAACAACCAAACAGCACAGAATTATTCCATGAAAAGAAGGATCTACAAAGGGACCAATTCTCTCCTAAGTATAAAAAAATCTACAACCCTAATTAAAAATAAATCCCAAAATTATGTGTACATTCACACACAGTTGACTGAAAAAACTCAGACCTTGTCCAAGCACCCAAAGATCTGTGAAGTTTCCCTTTGTTTAGCAGAGATTTGTATACTTAGACTGAATTTAACGGAATAATCTTTCCTAGATAATTGACAATGTGAGAACAGCAAGAGGTGAACTGAGAGGAAAACAAAATTTCCTATCAGCCCCAAGTCATAAAAAGCAAAAGCAGCTCTTTATGGTGCTGCATGCGCAGGAAGGGCTCCCAGGGTCCACTCTCCAAGCACAGAGCAGCAAGAAGGCTACGTTTGTTTATGTTCCCTGACATTAAAGAGGATCAAAAGAAGGGCATGAGACATCTGTGAAAGCATACGGGGTTGGCAGGAGGGCAGCAGCACACCATCATGTATGTCTGCAAGGCTGGAAATGAAGGAAATAAAGCACCATTTGTAGGGCACTGCACAGAGCACCGAGAGCTGGGGGCAGGTGGGACTGGGAAGGCAGAGGTGGAGAGTGGGGTACCCACAGGGGGTCAAAACCACTGTGACATGCTGTGACAGAGATGTTCAGGAGGGATGGAGGGATGAAGAGAGAGAACAGGCAACCTAAAAAATGGAAAAGGAGAAGGCAGAGATAAGTTTAAAAGTGACAGTTCTGGTCTGTAGATGGGTTTAGTGCTGCCTGTTTGCACAACCCCCAGCTGTAGATGATTAAAGAGCATGACAGCACTGGGTAGTCACCAGTATTTCGCATGTTGGATCTCAGTGCCGAGCTATCACTACAACACTTTGAGCCCACCAGAATCAGTAAAGGGATTAATAGCTCATATTTAAAACAGAATCAGATATTGTTACCCTGTGACTAGGGAACTTCATAAATCAATATTCCCTTATCTCACACGTGAGCTATGAAATTATTGCTTTGTAAAGATTTAAGGTGCAGAAACTTTAATTCATGCACCCAAGGTGATACAGTATGCCTTTGATTGGTGATACTGGAAAGAAAGATATGTCTCATGCCTAGGCTAGTGTCCTAACAATCCTTCACAACAAATGCAGCACAAATTCAGTTAAGCGCTCACTTTTATACTTGATATTTTCCCTCCATGATGTAGAGATATACACTGTATTTTATTTAAGTCATAATGCCATGTAAAGTATGCATAAACACAAATCTTAAATGGAAATTTGTCAAGAAAATTTTGAGGTTTGGCAAAGAAAAAGCAAAAAAAAAAGATGTACTCTTATGCTCGCACTTATGCTTATGCTGACCTTATTGTGTTTATGCCAAAAAAAATCAGTATCTAGGAATTTTCTGAACAACATATTTTATAATGAAGCCCTTGTTGGAAAACACTTTTCCTATCAAATGTCTGGTAATGAGCTCTGCAGCCAGAAACAAGCACAAATTTGGCACCAACCAAAGATATCAGACATGCTGTTTGGATGCCCAGTAGATTTTGTCAGCAGATGTTTTGGAAAAAAAAAAAAAAAAGCCAAAATAAAAATTGAAAAAGACGGTATTACAAACTAACAGAAAATTTTTTATGATCTCCACAATTCATTACCATGTCCTTCTGCCACAGACATGGGCAGAAAAGACCTGTATCTTCCTGCAGCTGCAGGGCTGGATGGGAGCAGTTTGCACCTACACAGCTCAGGGAAATGTTGCGAAGGAAAGGTGGACTGGGGATACAAAGTGACATCAGCAGGCAGAATAAGATGACAGAAGGAAAAGGGCCTTGCTGTCACATTGAATCAGGGTTAAACCGTGGCATATGGTAACTGCACAAGAGATGTTATATCCTCTTGGCATGGACCCTGGATACAGAAGTGGAAAGGGAGAGTCTGTGTTCAGTTATTAGTCCCTGCTCTGTATCAGGGTAAGAGAACTGGGTTGGAAAATAACTAGCAGAAGTAGTAATATTGGAATATACTTTTTAATCCCTTGTAAGAAAAACCATAAGAACTCTTTCAAAAAAAGATTTCTACTTGTTTTTTTGTTTCAACTCAGAAAAATTTTGCTATTGGAGTCTCCCAGTTATCCCGCCTCATTAGAACTTGTCAAGGGGAAGGAAAAAAGTAATCTTTTTCTCTGTTTTCCCCAGGGGAGCGTCACAACACAGCTTTTCCAGGCAGAGTATCACTGCACCTGAGACTCTTGAAATGAGGCACAGCTGGGTGGCTGAACCCGGCTTTCAAGGAGTGGCTGGCAGAGTGGATCTCAGGCTAAGGCAGGAAAGAGCAGGTGAGATGAGAAATTAACTAAGCCAAAATTTGACTGGAAAGCCTGGTTCCTCCATCTGTCTTCTGTTTAACTGCAGTTCTACTTTCATGTTCACTTCAGTAGTTATGGACCTTCCTTTAAGAAGTAACTCCAGTCATTTTAGTGGCACTAACTTTCTAGCAAGCTGATCTTACTTCCTATGGCCTGTGCGCTGCTCTGTTTCAGCAAGTGTTTAATACAGCATCGACAAGATTCACAAAGACATTTATTAAAAAAAAAACAAAAAGAGAAAAAACATTTTAGCAATGTAAAATGTCTGAGGATAAAAGAAATAAAGAAATGTAGACAATAAGAATATAATTAGCACTATGTGACGCGGTGAGATTTCTGCTTTTGATCATTAGCAGTCCTACAGCTTTAGTCTGCACAGGAATAATGAGGATAATGGGGTGCTTTTCTCTAACTGCAACCATAAGGTATGGAAATTAAAGAAATCTCTACAGAGTCTGAAATCTGAAACTATAAATAAAAATGAAGGTTCTCTTGTACCCTGGAATTAACTAATGACGCATTTTCTGAGAAGAAAAAAAAGCAGTTCCCAGCACCATGTCAAGTGTCTTGCTGATGGTGTGTAATACTCTCCAGCTCCTACTCTTACACTGATCACAGAATGAGCAAAAGCACTTTGATGAACAAGGGCCTAAGATTTTACATAGCAGTGCTATACAGTTCATATTTTCTGCCCCACGATTAATTTTATTCCTGTGTAGTTTTGTGCAGGTCATTAGCACTAAGCTTCACAGAAAGACAGATAAGAAGGCATGGGCCCTCAAAGTAGTATTGAATGTACCATACATGAGACAAGATGGTTCCACTGAGCCCTCTCTTTTATTTCCTGAGCTGGGATGACTCAAGAAATCATTTCACAATTAGGGTGAAATCAGGGAAGCAACACCTGTTGCTCAGTGTCAGGGAACTGAGGGATGCAAATAGGACCTTGGGCTGGAGACCTTAAAAAGAAAAATCTTTCGGACGTGCAGTGCAATTTTTCTATTTCTTTTATAGAAATTAGAGCAGCTGATTTTTTTTATTTTCCAGAACTGTTACATACCACCTATTTTAAAATATTTTTTCATTTCTGAAGTGAACTATTTTCTATAGAAGAATTTGTAATGGCATTTCTGGTTCTCACCATAAGAAAGAAGGCAAACATATTATGGCGTTCGAGATATATTAAATATAATTCTCACTGGACACGCAGAGTGACTTCATCTGTGTATTAATATTTTTTTCCTATGAACAGCAGCAGAAATGTTAACATTTTCTCACCAAGCTATTTATGCAACCCATTTTTAAAATTTCTGTCTTAGCAAATAAAACAGAGGTAAAGAGTGTATTTTGAATGATAAACAAAAGAAAAAGAAACTTTAAAGCACATGTAGGTGAAAACAGTGATAAACTCCTCTTTTTGGACAACAGTAAAAGGAAATAAGTGAATTTAAAACCAGTGACATAAAAAGGTTTTCTATTTTAAACTTAACAAAGAGGTAGAATAAAAATATTCCTTTAATTCAACACTAAGGTGGTTTTTTTTTTTTTTTATAATTTCTTTTGGGAAAAGCTGTAATTGGATGGAGAAAGTATAAGGATGGAAAGCAGGCATATCCCTGATTTTACTTTTAATTTTTACTTTCTCATATCTAGAAAATGCCTTTAAAGTCAAATGAACATCATACTTGGTCATCTAAGATTATTTTTAAATCTGTATTTTGAATATTGCCTCAATTCACATCTATTTCACAAGACTCAGCTCACTTTTACCGTGCGAAGACAACATATGAAAATCTTATAAGCAGTAACTGGAAGCAACTTTTTGAGTTGTAATGCAACTTAATGAGTAAAATTAGCTTAAATAGATAACTCCTGAAGTTTATTTGAGGGAAAAAAACCCTTGTGTTCATACTTTTTGCACGGTTTTGAGTTTGGGCAATGGCAGAAGGGATTCCCACATTACCCTCAGAAGTATTAGATTTTTGTTGACAGATCCTCTCTAAGTATAATATAATATACAAGTGCTTAGAAAAAATGTGCAGTGCAAGAGAAGAGAATATGAGGTAAAAACTATAAATGGCAGCAGTGAACCCTGTGCTCACTGGGAACCCTGAGGAAACAATTTACCTCGTTACCTGTGTTGCTAATTCATCTCTACAAAGGTCCCTCAAGCTAATCAGTGTGTGGGCATTTTGATTGCAAATATACTTGTCAGCAACCTGGATTTTAACAGAGTCTGTTTAAACAACTCTCAAAATAGAGCATGCAATTTGTCCATTTTTAATAACCTTCACTGAAAAGTTCATATCGACATTGAAGAGAGTGCAAAGAGCAAGTGAAATAACGAGGTAATCCAGGAAAACCTTGTAAGAGTTACAAGACAAAAAAAACTCTTTAAAATAGTTCTAATGAGTGACTATGTCTTTAAATGATGAGTCATGTTTTAGAGCAATGCATTCTTTCCATTGACAGGTGCAATGTACCTCAAATAAATTGATCAAAGGCATTTCATTTGAGATGTCACTGCTTTACATCTATGTGTGCATCCTTAAAAAAAGCTAAACAGGTCTCAATATTAAGATTTTTGAAAAGTGCAAGAAATAATGGTATTCCAGTATGGAAAATAAGATAATAACAGAGTTGCTTTAACTGGACATGCTTTATGTGAAAATTCCAGAAGGTGTTGATGGAATTGAATTTTCTTTTCCACTTTATTTTTAATTAGCTCTTTTTATTTTTTATTCCTTGCCTATCTTCCCTTTTCAACTTGTGTAGTATTTAGATGCTAATAATTTATTTTGCAAGTCTGGACACTGTGGTAGCATTTAGGCTGATCTCCTAAATTAATGGGCCAAAAACCCCACCAGCATATTCTGGAAATACTTCATCTAAAAAGTATTCTTATATTGCTGTTGAAAATTCATAAAATAGTACAAATTATTGGTAAGTATTGTTCAATACTGAATAATAGAGAATGGGAAGCAGAGTTCGCTAAGCATTTATTACAGTGTTAATGGAAGGAAAGTTTCCCATTTTATTTCCATTCCTTATCAAGGCAGAAATTAAGATAGTGATTTTGAATATATTATAAATGAAGCAAATTTAACAGATAGTAAAAGCATTTGAAGTTTTGTCTTAGATTGACCTTTCTCTTGTCTGTCGTCATGGTATTATCTTTGTGAGTAAAATAATTTACAGAAGTTCAGGAAGATTACTTTTGTACAACAAGGATTTAATCATGTAATTTTTCTGAATCATAACTCAGTTTAAAAAGATATATAACATAGAGAAACAGAAGGAAGACAGAATAAAAGAGCAAATTATTCTTTTTTGTGAAAGCCATGTAGAACATTATGATAAATACAAAAAGTAGGGATTTGTAGCACTAATAATTTCTTTTGCTAGCCTGATAGCATTTAGAAAGGTCAGGATTCTTCTATATACCATCCAAATTACCCTCTACTTATAAAAAACATGAAAATATCATTTGGCATGTTGTTTTGTCAATATTTGTAACCATTTAGAATCATTTAGACTACTGTATCTTGCCTAAGGGATCCCATGGTATCTTCACCGAGACTCATACTTTTAAAGTTGAGTGCAGAAGTGGCCATGAAAGGCATACTGCACTATGGATATCTAATTATTACTAAAATTTTAATATGAAGAAAAAAATTCACTTCAAGCCTTAAATCCAGATATTTTGGATTAAATGGACAAAACCCATAACTAAGAGCAATTAACAACTACTGAACAAAAAAGAAAATCTTTTGTCAAGAGAGCCAAGTGTCTCTGCCAGAAGTTCTTTGCTTTATGTCCTGAGAAGTGCATTTAAACTCAAGGCTCATTTAAACTTTAAAAAGAAGTCAAAAAATTACATAAAATATCATTGCAAGTAATCCAGTTCAATTTTTCACTCCATGTAGGATTTAAAAAAATACTTTAATTAGTTGGTTTTATTACGTTTATGGGTTTGATTTGACTTTAAAAAATTTATTTATATCGTTGATAGTTTTAGCATGCCAAAGCACATCCCAGGTATTATTTGTTTTCCCACAGAAGAGACAGAAGTGGGCTTCAGAAAATGGAGGAATTAATGTGATTTCGGTTGCTTCAGTGACTGAGGAGTCTGAAAATGTTTTTGCAGAACTGAGTATAGCTATTAAAATTGGCCTTCTGAATTAAGTGTAGAAATACAAGGAGGTTTAACTGAGCTGAAAACAGTTCACCTTTGCTTGAACATACAAGTGGAAGTTCCTGAAGGTTCATGGCTTTGTCTTTAGGTGCTTAAATGTGTTAAAATTAAATTCTGTCAGATGATTTCAGGACATCTGTCAGAAAGCTTGTGGCAGACCATGGCTTTGTGCCCAAAGCCCTGACACAGCTTTGATATCTCTGTCCAGCAGACCAAAATTCTTCTTGAAGTCATGGGATTTGTACATTTTACTGAAATTTTTGAAGAAGGTAACAGTCATCTCAACATGTGGGTCTTCACAGTCATATAAATATAGTTGTCTATGAGCAAATATAGAAAATTCTTCATATTCAGACTCCTGATTGACTACATGAATCAGTACTAAAAATAGTTAATCACTTTCTACTCTTCTGCAACTGACAGAGCAAATGTGACAAAGATTAGCCGTCATAATGTGTTTAACAGGCTCGAAAGCTCCCACTGAAATGTATGATTCAGCTGCTTTGATATGCACATTTTGCTGAAACAGCACAATTATTTATCTTTAGAAAAGTGTACAATTGAAAGAGCAAAGTCTGCTTTTGATCACCACTTTGAAATCTTCATTAGCACAATTTTATTCAGAGCTGCAGCTGCTTCTCTTTGCTGGTGGAAACTAATCAATCAGACTGCAAACTTACTTCTGCAAGAGTACAAAGCAGCAGCCAAGTATCACTGTATTTTTGGTGTGGCTTTAAATCACACTAATAAGGAACAGAATATGTAATTCTCTTTATACTAAATACACTATTCACAGCAATGACAGTTAATTAGCAAGTAAAATGCAAAAGTAAATATTTGGCAAGATTACAACTTTTAAGCAGAGGAGTGTAAATGAACTACTGGGGCAAGTAACAGATGTTTCCATAGCATGTACCTGAGAGAAAGCTTTTTAAATGAGGTTAGCAACAAATTATATTTTTATTTTCATTCCAGTTAGAAAGGATTAGTTAGTAACTTATCCTCTTCAATAACCTGTGATTTATTAACTGGAAGCTTCTCTAGAGTTGCTGGTTTTCATCTCTTGACTGCCTCAGGCTACAGGCATGATTGAGACTGCCAAACACCAGAATTGACTGAAACGAAGTTTTGAACAACTTTGTCTGATTTTCCATCAGCAAATGCACTAGAATGGCCAAAAATTTTAATGTGAATTTTGGCTGGACAATGTTGTCTTTCATCATCTTTTAAGGAAGATGATAACCCTTTATATAATTTTGATGAGGATTTATGAATATGTTCAAGCAGAAAATTCTATTTTGCTTACTCCTTTGCATGAAAATGTTACATAACCTCAATTAGTTCAATGGAACAGAGCAGATGTCAACCCTGGGTATATATTAATTGGTTAAAATACATATGGGACAAGCACAGATGTCTCTCTCCGGCCATGTGGTGCACAGTGAAAATGCACTCCATTCTAGATAGAATAAGGCTGGAAGTAAAGATACATCTGGGGATGTGTCAGTAAAGACACACACCACATTCCCAGAAAAAGGAAATTATAAATTATTCATAAGGGAAATTGTAATTTTTTAATAATTAAGAGGGGCAGAATTAGCTTGCTCATTCAGGGTTGCCTTAACTCTTCTGCAGCATTCAATAAACACTATTTTTGCCAATAGAAGGGTGAACATGGCCACAAAGGCGCCTTGGTCTGATACAGATTCCAAGCTGCACCAAGCTGTGCACAAAACGAGCCTACATGGGCCTGCCAGGTTGTCCCTCAACCACCGTGGGCCCTTCAGGGAAAAAGGCCTGTGGGATCCACCCTGTTCCACGAGGTCCTGCTTGAGGTGCCTCTGCACTACAGCTGCCCAACTCACCTGGGGGGCTCAGCTCGTGACTCTGTACGGACAAATTTGAAGCAATAGGAAGAAAATTTTGCAATGCTAGCAAAATATCAAACACAGTAGATAATCAGTGCAAAACCATTGCTGCATGGAAACAATGTATATGGTTTCTTGGTTTATTACATGCATGCAAAATAGGTACAATAAGACTGAGGACAGCGGAGATAGGACTTATTATTTTTTTCTGGAGAATCTTAAAAGATGCAAAAGAAGCTGGTATAAAAATTCATCATTTGTAGCCTGGGGACTGAAGAGTTGCAATGATTTTAGCAAAGTCCTTAACATCCTGCAATCATTGAGTTAATTGACAGTGTCATTGCAATGTGAAGTAATGCAAAATGACAATGAATTATTTTTTAGATCTTCAGGACAAAACCCTTGTGTATCCTTGACTCTGTGCTCTGAAAACAAGCTATCAACTGATGAGATTTTCCTTATCTATTTTATGGTACCAAACCCACAAACTGGTGGCTTTTTTTTTTCTTTTTTTTTTTTTTTTTTTTTTTTTTTTTTTTTTTTTTGTGGTATTTTTTTCTCAGCTTCAACAAAGAAGCCATAGTAAATCACCTGAGAAGAATATATGCAAATGAATAATCCTTGTTCTGATATGTAGTTTGGCAAGCCTCTGGGACAAGTAAATGCTATATGAATGAAGAAAAATTTGTAGTTTCTCAAAGGGTGATTTTTATAAATGTAATAAGTATATGAACAGAGGTAAAGTCCTCCCTTTTATTTCCCTCTCCAAGATTGTTTTCATACAGTTATTTGGTTCTGCCATAGACAATCTAATAAAACAAGATATATTTTTCTTCAGACACTATTAAAGTAGCCTGTATAATTTTTTAAAAGCAATTTGCAACAGACATTTTATTGCTCTAGAATTTTCACAGATGTCAGCTACTATAAAATAACAGGCACATTACTCACAAACAAAGGCTGCAGAAAAACATTTTTTTCCCAAAATTCTGATCTCATTCTGTCATTCAGAGAGAATTCCCATTTTTCTAATATGTAGAAATCTTAGCACAACTTGTACACCTGTGATCAGAAGATGTGTTAATTTAAATGAACAGCAAGAGGTCCAGCAGACTTTGACCCTTTCACTGATATTCCTTTGAGGATAACATAAGTAATGAATGGGTGGTGATCTAACTAAAAAAATGAACTCTTCCTGGTTATGCATGATTAAATTCAGAGACCAATAAAGATTAACATTTAACATTTGCTTGTTTCACCAATGCTCTGTGGGCCTGTGGAACTTCATGAGGAGAGCATTTTCTCCTGTAAAAGCTCACAGTATTACAGTGCTAGATCCAGAATGATTCTGAAATTGCTGGTCCATAGGAAGATTTTTAGGTGAAAAGTAATCACAAGCATTAAAAACCACTCAAAGAATTTCAAATGAGAAAACCTAAACCAAAAAAAACTGATCAGGTTTTTAGTGTCATCTTTCCCCTAATGCCTCTCACCACCAAAGTTACAGCACACAAAACTGGGTTAACAGGGTAGGGTTTTTAATATTTCCTATTTATTTGTGATTTCATAGATACGCTAGCAATTCTGGATAAAAAAATGAAACCCCCTTTTTTTCTATATATATTCATTATACAAGTGACTCAGAGAGGAATTAGATTGCTCCTAGTGCTGGAAATTAGTTAACAGAAATATGATACTATCCTGGTTTAGTTTTTTTAAACATATATATGGATAAGTAATGCTGTTCTCAATGCATGTAAATAAGAAAAAAAGAAAGACATTCTCCAGGTGAAATAAAAGTGTTATGAACCTCATGAAACACAATATTGACACAGAGTTCTAAAGCTGTAGCAAAAAGCCCTAAAATTAATGCAGTATTTGTGCCCTTCAGAGATATAAAAGTTAAGCAAATAAGAAATGCAACCAGCTGATTTTCTTCTGGAGCATCTGTCATCTTAAAATCTTATCATCCTAGTGCTGGTGCAACAGTTAGATGTGATGAAGTCCTTGTACAGATTCTTATCTGCCTTTTATAAATACTGCAGGACTCAGCCACCGGATTTTTGTTCAATTGCCATTGCAAAAAATAGTCCATCACTCCTCAAGCACATTAAAACAAGACTGGAAAAAGCCCTTAAGGATCACCTGGTCCAAACTTTCTTGATAAAACCACATATACTCATTGATGAAATGGGAAGGGGGACAGGAAGGGAGTTGGACTTTGAGAGAGATCTTAGAACTATAAGGACTTCATCAGAGATCTCAATTCCTCATAAGAAGAAACGCCACAGCAAGAGCAGACTAAAGTTTTGCTGATGTGGCAGGAAATTCTGGAAAACATTTTGCTGAAACAGAACCAAAAGTTGTGACAGGAAAGCTGACAAGCCCGATTACACTAACAGCCTCCCTCTATCTTATGTGTTGATAAGAGACAACGAGAGGAACTATCATCTTCCAAGTGAACTAGTGAGCATTAGAGTTACTATGTTAAAACAGAAGTTTCACTTCTCCAGCTTTGACTTATTTACAAATTTAAAAAAAGTATAAATTGGTGCAAAGTTTATTATAAAGGTTTAGACGTGTACAAGAGTTCAAACACTAAATACAGTGATTTTCTATTCTATGGTTTTGGGATGCAAAATGGCTGCTATCATTTTAATTTACTCTAAAATGTGTATGTCCAAAGAATATGTCACTTATTTGATTGAGCCCAAACAAATTGCTGAAAGCATAAATTATTCATTCCCCATCTGAAATTGATTTTTAAAAACCCAAACTCCTCCCCATAAAATAGCTAACAGAGTTGGCTGATGTATATCTCCAGAGGATATTCTTCTTTGGATTAATTTAAGAACTATTCCTATGATAAGGGAAGATGGTTTTTTCATGTATGTACAGATTTTACATACCCAACAAGGTAATTTTCTCTTGCAGCTTGCCCTTCCCCTGGGAATATTGAAGATGTTGATAAAAAAATACTGTGGAGAAAAAGTTCCTGCATAAAAAAAGAAATTTTCACTGCCTGCAATATTTAAAAACTGCAGAACGCAAAATACTATATGTCCCAATGAAAGCAAACCTTCCTATAGGTGATTTGGATTTTGTATTTCTTTAAATAAGTACCTCCTGACTTAAGAAAATATCTAGTTCAACTCAAAGTTCAGAAAGGTGGTTAGACAAACAAGCTGACATGGTGGATGAGATTCCATAGAGTTTTATCTTACAAAAAAATTATACTTTTGTGTTCCTCTCAGCTTCTAAGGTGGCTGTAGGAAATTAATAACCTGACAAAACTTTTTCTAAGTCAGTCCAGCTGTGACTGAATTGATATCTTTGGAAAGGTTAGGAAACACTCTCTATGACTGTGGTGATGACCTAGGATTGTCATGGCTCCATCTGCCCACAGACATCTTGAGGATAAGTTGAGGGGTTTCCCTCTTGATTCTGCGCTAGCAAAGGCTACTCAGGTACCAACTGCCCAGGCCTGGTCATGACTCCACAGCTCCTCATAGGAAAGTCTTGAGCACATCAGGTATTTTGTACTGTGAGGCTCGATTAGCCTGGCTCAGCCACAAAAGCACTCATCTAGAAGAACAGCCATAATTAGCACAAAATGCTAATGCCATCTGCCCAGCAAGCACAGGAACACATTACCCCTCCTTGTGCATAATTGTCCCAGAGAGATCGAGAGGTCAGCTCAGACTCTCTACTCTCATCTCTAAGGCCACCTGCAGCAGTTGCCTTTCCCTGGCAGGTATCATCTCTCTCCTGGTAATATTCTGCTAGATTCTCCCCTATAATCCAACTACTGAGCCCCACAAAGCCCCAAGAGTGCAGGGCTCTGCATTTCAGAGAGGAGAGAATGACATTTCTGCTCCTAAGGTACAAGGACGACACAACTTCCAGAACTGAAGAGTTGGTATTTCCAAAATGCAACAGTCCTTTCAAAAACTTTACATAGAATGAAATCCAGACTCCTCTTCCTTGATATGAATAATCAAACAATGAACTAATAAAGCTAATTTTATCGGTTAAGATTTTTCTAATATAAATCCAGACAGCAGAAGTTTGCACAATATAGCCTGACCTCTTGCACAATAGAGGGAAGAAGATATTATTGTGTTTCTTTACACTTGAAATAAAAATAATCCTCTGCACATATTAAAAAAAAAGCAAGGCCTTATTTAAATGGCATTAAAAACAAACAAATAAAAAAACCAAGCACATCTATTTTCCACTGTTTCCAGCCAAAAATTTCTACATTTCCAGGAATTCAATGCTTTGATAGAGCTTAGATTCACTTTATTCCTCACAACACTACTCTTACATAAAATATTCCCTGCCAATTAAAAGAAGTATTAAAAATTATTACTTTGTAAAATCAATTTTATATATGTTAGATCTCTAATCTACATCCATTCTTAACTAGCTGTTCAGAAATAATGTGGAAACAATACTAAATTAGTGGCAACAGAAGTGTACTTCTTTATCAGACAGAAAACATAACTTTTAATTATATATACCAGTACAAATGTAATGATGCAGCCATTTATAATGAGGTACAACCAGCAAATTCAAAAACATTTTAATTAAAAAGCATAATGGTGAAAATTATGTCTGTCTTAACTACAACATTTAAATTATAAATAAAATGTAGTAAATGTCTAGACACAAATACATTAAGCACCAAAAAAACACATCTACCCATTGCTCTCCACCTTCCCCATTTTTGGACTCGAAAGAGCTTTGCTTTATCAGATTAACACTAAAAGCTTTAGGTGTTTTCAATGAAATACTTGAAGTCATTAGAGAAGACAAAGCTCCAATAGCAGTGGCAGTTTTCATCCTTCTGTGCCTTTCTGCATGGCAGAAAGTTCTGTATTTCCCTGCCTCAGTCCCAGGAAATTCCTCCACCACCTGAGTGAGGGGATGCTCTGCTTCCCAGGGCCCCAGGCTGTGCTGGTGGCTGAGGCTTGGCTCCTTCCCTGCCCAGCCAGCAGCAAGGACCTCAGCAAAGCCACCAGTAACTCTGCAGGTTTGTTATACAAATGTGAAAATACACATCTATGCACTGTCACTTGCCTGATAAATGAGAAGTCTAAGCTTATATTTCACATTGATCTTTTAGCCTAACTTTTAAAAAATATTAGAGAATTGAACAAATCCTTCATCTTCTCTATTTTTCTGTAGGTAAAAGTTTCCAGATTTTCATTCTGGGGATTTAGAACTATGGAAACATTTATTCAAGAAAAGAAGCCTTATAACCTTAGTATCTTTATATTGATACTGTGTTCTTGTTGTACAAAAACGTTAACCATAAACACAAATGAGCCATGTTTTAGTGATTTACTGAAGATGTTTTTTGTTATAATATCCCTGCTTCCACTTTGAAGAGTTTCATGAGTCATTAAATCACCCAACAGTGCACATTTAATAGAATGTCAAATAAAAGGAAATAACTTAAAAGACATTTAGTTTTATTAATAATAGCAACAACAACCGAAAACTATCAGTGTTGACTTCTCATTAAAAATTGATTTTTATCTCTCTGCTGATTTTTGTATTTTTTCCTGTGCATTGCATAGCCACATACCCATATTGACAGAGGATGCTGTTCTGATTGTTGGCCCATTTACAATCCATGGTATAATAAAATGTACTCAAATAATAAATAATAAGGATGGAATTTTTACACAAATTCAGAAATATAGTGCAAATCTGAGAATATCCTTATTTAATTCCTTATGCAATTAAGCCACACAGTATGATTCAATTTAAGTACTAGCAAATGGGATGTAATAAAGACTGCAAATGCAAACCATTTAGATTAATGTAAAGCCAAGGGTGTTGGTTATGCAATTCTCTTTTCCAATGAACTGTCACTTGTTTCATTTGAGATAAGTAAAACATCTAATAACTTTCATTTCCATACAAAATTTTGGGAGAATAGAGGCAAGAACAAAGACAAATAGCAAAATACAGAGATAAAATTGTTGTACGGTGTTGGTTATTTCTTATATTACAAATTCTGGCAACATGTAGAATCAAAAATAATGATACTAATATACAAATATCTGTAGACAGTAGTTTGTTTCCTTAATAAAATATACATTTTTAATATTAAAAGGAAAAAAATTTAAATTAGCTGTGATATATTCAGAGGGATATACTTCTAAAAGAGTGTTATTTATAAATAGCCAACTCTCTGATTAGTACTATGTATATATAGTATTTGAGGTTCCTTGCAAAATTTCTGCAGGATACATTAAAAGCTCCTCATGATTTTGCAATTAATTTTTCATGTAATTCCTATAAGTCATTCTTTTGTATAAAGAACAAATATTTGGCTAACATACCGTGATGTAAAAATATAAGAGAGGTGAGTCCTAGTAGGAATTTAGGCAGTGGCCTAAGTGAAATACAGGCCTGGGGGAAAATTTGCAGTGTAATAGACAAGACCAGAGAGATTCAGCAAAGACTAAAGCCATTTTTATATGTAAGGCAGTGCTTGCAATTAATGCAGCCTTGAAAAACCACGTGTTAAATAGAAGCACACTCATCTAAATTAGCTTTGGAAAAATGTTTTGTATGCAGGGGATGACTTGGGAGAAAGTGTGTCGTACTGATGCTGTGCCTGGAATTCAGAAAGGGGGATAAATGATACTGTGAGAGATAACTTAAGTGCCTTTTCAAGTGCTTCTCCTGAAAGTATTGTCACAAACACATTAGAATTACATTTAGAGGACAATTGGTGTTGGAGTTGGTTAATTTATAATAGATTAATTTAAATGATAAATGGAGGTGTTTGTGTAAATCATGGCATTGTTTAAACTTTTTTCTTTTTTTTTAATAGAAAAATCCACATGTATCTGGATGGGAATACTCAAACTGATGGTACATATCTGAGATATAACCAAATAATCCATAACCATTTTCAGTCTTCATAGGTTTGTCTAAATTTTGGTAGATTAAAAACGTCAAACAAAATCTTAGAGATTATAGATATTTTCATGGAATTATTAAAGATCATCTCCTTCCAACCCTCCTGCTGTGGGCAGGGACACCTTTCACTAGACCACGTTACTCAGAGCCCCATCCAACTTGGTCTTGAGCCCCTCTAGGGACGGGACATCCACAATTTCTCTGGGCAACCAGTGCCAGTGTCTCACCTCCTTCACAGTAAAGAATTTATTTCTGATATCTCATCTAAACCCACTCTGTTTCACCTTGAAGGCCTTACCCTTATCCTGTCACTCCAGGCCCTTGACAAAAGTCTTTCTCCATCTTTCTTGTAGAGTCCCTTTGGGTACTAGAAGGCTACAGGTAGGTCATTCCTAAGCCTTCTCTTTTCCAGGCTGAAGAATCCAAATTCTCCCAGCTTTTCCTCATGGGAGAGGTGCTCCATGCTTCTAATTATCTTGGTGGTTCTCCTCCTACATGTGTGTACATACATTTCTCCTGTTATATTTACCTTATTATTAAAATAATCAAAGTGTAGTTTATATATGAATGCAGCTGAACAGAAATAACAGGAACAGTAATTACAGTTAGTCCTATTCTGATCCCATAGACCTATCAGTGACCATTTACAGCTTTAACAGCTGATGTGCATTAACATGTGCAAAGTAAAGGGAGAATTGATGTTTATTTATTACTTAAGATCACAGCTCCTCAAGGTTTATTTTAATCCTTTTTTTTCACCAGTGTAGCATTTCAACTAGGTAGGTGGTACTTTTTTAGAAATCATTTTGTTGGTTTTCTTGGACTAAAACGCTTTGGAATTTTTTAGCATAATTCTGTATTGTCTCAAACTTCTAGGTTACTGCTTGACCAGACACAGTTCAATAACCTTAGCATAAAAACACTAATGGCAATTTATTTTTTAGTGGAGAAGATCAGTGCCTCTTCTTCTTCATAAACCTCTACAAACCATAAAGAATTCTGAAAACCTTTATGGCACTGTAGACTAAATACAGAAATCTATTGTGAAATTTGTATTTACATAACACATTTAGTTCTGTGCATGCTTAGTGAATTATCAATATATGATTTTCTATTTTATATTCAGAAAACAAGCAATTAAATTTATTTTGATATTATTTTTAATAGCTTTACATTTCATTGAAACAAACTTTATAAATAAATTTGATAATATAAATCTTAAAATAAATTAAATTAAATAATTTTAATTCACTGTGTTTATTGTGTAATTATATTGCAGTGATATAAGTTTGTTTAAAAATATCAAATTCAAAAGCTAATTTTAGAAAAGAAGAGCAGAGAATAATTGTTGAAAATTGTTACACAATGAAAGAACAGAATAAATAGAAACAGAACCAGTTGTTTATAAATAGCAGCTATTTAAATGTGAGACACAGATGATTGATAGCTGAAATATATAGAAATGTCCCTCAATAACATGTGAAATTGTTTCAGAGAAAAGTTCCCCTGAACCCACTCCTTTAATTGCAATATACTTAAACTTCAAAACATGCTAATTAATGTCTGCAGTTCATTGCAAACATAACATTTTGGTAAATTAAGAAAAAATGGGAAAAGCTTTAATGTTATTTTGAAAATTTTTCACTATACCTGTATTCATTAAAGTTTTTTGTGCCTAGTGGATCATACAGGAATACAGCAAAATAATAACTAATACTGATCTAAAAGCCAGCATATAATATTTGAAACCACTTCCCCTTATTTCCAGAGAGACTACTTTACTGTAGTGTCTAAATCTTTCCTCCATCTCATCTAAACCCCTGAGATTAATCCAGCAGTTATTTTGAAGCTGATAGTGTATTCTGCTCTGGCTTTACAGGTCTTGAATAGATCATTATGTTGAACAGGAAGAAGAAAGAGATTTATCAAGAGTGATATTTTGAGATGGCACTGATTGCCTGTCCAACAAGCACTGCACTAAGGGCGTGACTGTTATAGCTCCCACAGAACATCAGCACCCAGAACCAAAGAGCCTTCTGAATACAGAAGTTAAACTACTGGACTGATGCAGACAAGTTTAAGACAAGCCATATATGAGAAAAAAAGGGAAAAACCTCTAAATTTTAGGAGAAAACATGAAATAACCCCGCAGTGTACAACATTCTGCCGACAAGCAGGATTCCTCCCCTCATCTCCAGCTCACATTCCCAGCATCCTTGTCTTTGGTTTTCACCACACTCCTATTCAGAGAGGCAGTGACTATCCACAGCTCCCATCAGACCTGTATCAGACTGTCAGTGATTTTAGCATTTTAAATTATTCTGCTTTAAATTAATTGTGATACTTTTGCTGAGCAATGCAAGGATGGGCTCCATGCACTCCAGTGTCCCATTGAAAATATGAGCAGTAATAAACACATTAAAGAAGAAAAAGGTATTTGGAAGCATTATTTCAAAACATTGAAAGTTTTTCAAAAGCCACTGAAAGATGATATTTGACACAAAGTTATGTCTCCCAATATACTTTTAGAATTCAAGTTTTAAAATGTAATTATTTGCACTGGCTTTATCATTCTATATTCTTGTTTTCACAAGCTCTGGCTATTACTAGTACTAAATATAACCAAAATATTATTGTTTCAGAGAGCTTCTTTAAAATAAATCAAATCATCTTAGTTTGTAATTTAGGAAACAGTGTGGACTATTGTTTTTTTATTTATTTATTTAATTTTTTTTAATATATATTGACCATATATAATAAATAATTTATGCCTAAATGAAAGTATGTCTTGATCTTATCTCATTACAACCTGTATTGTTACAGAATTGACTGCTTGCAACTATTTTCAAGTTGGATCTATTCAGCAAATTATCATCTCTGACATCTGAAGAATCACAATATGTTAGAAACACAAAAAAACCCCCAACTTTTCTTGCTGCAGCTTCTGGAGATTGTTACAGCCAACTACAATTTTAACCTGGATTCTTGACAAGTGCTGCCCATCAATTCATAGAAAATCACAAAAGCAATGCTAACTGTCTTTTACAAATAAGTGGTTTTTAAAATTTATAAATGTTTATCCTTAATGTTAACTTCAGCTATTTAACTGTAATTGTACACTTAAGGTATGAAAAACTATAAACTTAGCTTTGCAAAAATGGAATGAAAATTAAAATATGTCTTTTAAGACTAATATTTAAGATTATCAAAGCTATCCTTCAAACTTTATGAACCTGGATAAGTTTTTTTACAGTTTCCTGACTGAGTTAAATAAAGCACTCAGCTAGGAGCAGATGTGTAATTCTGCAGTGGGAGAGGGGGCAGGGGAACTGAGAAGTAACATTATTTAGTTGGTTTTTTCGTTCATCGTCTAAAGAATAAAGTCTTTCATTGACTGCAGTACTCGTGACTCCTTCAGAATTTTCAAGGCTCATTATTTAACAAATGATTTAATAAGTTATTCAGACATTAGGCTGTACAATACATTCAAAACCCAAGGATGGAAGAAACTAAATATTTTATAAGGCAGAAAAATCTCTAAGTTACATCAGTTCCAATGTAATTTCATGAAAATTTGTTTTTGTGTGTACATTTAGGAATAGTTATCCAGAGATACAGCCATTCTCATTAAAAAGTCACCAAAAATCTGCATATATTGCCAATTTTATTGATAGAGTAGCTTACCAAAACATTGTACAGAAATTGTTCTAGAAAAAAAAAATGGCATCCTTGCCCTAAGTATGCCTTAAGAACATTAAGAATGTAACTTTAAATCCTCCATTCAGGGTTGCAATTGTTCATCCACCAGCAGATGTTTTCTCTTTGACAGGATGCTTATACTCTAAATACAACTGCTAGAGAGAGTAAAGAATACACAGTGCTTTAGTGCTGAAGACTGAAACCCAAATGAAATTTATATGGGTTCATGCCCTGTTTAGGAGATGCATTTTTAAAGGGGTCTTGGAAATAACTTGTAAATAATCAAAAGGATCTTGAAAGACAGCAACATTCACTGTGTGCCACCACTGAATAATGAATTATTCAATAGCAGGATACTCTGAAAGACCTCAATATATAGAGCCTGGATGAAACCTGAGCTTGCAGGGTGCTTTAGTGCTGCCCTGTGCAGTGTGGGTGTGTGCGTATGGGAGAGAATTTGGGAGATCCCAGCAAAAGCTCACATCAAAAGCATAATGTTTCAAATTCTAGCAGACTTTTCATGAAGAATTCACCTTTCCATTTTGATGCTTCTGGTGAAATCCAGAAAGAGACAGAATTACAAAAAATATTGGAAAGACAAAGAAGTTGATTTGAGCTTGGTTTTCCTGTGGTGGGGAGAAGAAAGCCTCCAACAAACAACTGCAGATGAAACACGGAGGACTTTAAGTCCTAAATCAGATTACTCTATCTGGGTCTGCCAGAGCAAAAATTCTTGCTGTTTCCCATGCAGTTCATTGCTGGATTTTGAGGAACATCCATGGTTGCCCTCTCCCAGGTGCTACATCCTGCATCTGGGCCAGGGCAACTCTGAACGCACATACAAATGAGAGGCTAGAGAGTGGAAAGGGATCTTGGGGGTCCTGGTTGATGGCAAGTTGAGCCTGAGCCAGCAGTGCTCTGGCAGCCAGGAGAGCCAAGCATGTCCTGGGGGCATCAGGCCCAGCATCAGCAGCCAGGCAAGGGAGGGGATTGTCCCCTCTGCTCTGCACTGGGGCAGCCTCACCTCAAGGGCTGGGGGCAGTTTTGAGTGCCACAGTATAAAAAGATACTGACATCTTCTCTCTGTGACCAGTAGCAGGACCTGACGGAATTGTCTGAAGCTGTGTCAGGGCAGGTTTAGGCTGGATGTTGGAAAAAGGTTCTTCACCCAGAGGGAGGCTGGGCACTGGAACAGGCTCTCCAGGGAAGTGGTCACAGCACCAAGCCTGACAGACTTCAGGAAATGTTTCAGCAATACCCTTGGGTATGGTGTCATTCTTGGGGTTGTGTTGTGCAGGGCCAGGAGCTGGACATGATCCTTGTGAGTCCCTTGCAACTCAGGATTTCCATGATTCTATAAAATTTTGAGGATTGTGGGGGTTTTCTTCTCAGTTTTTAAGAACTTTCTGTATCAATAACTTTACTGGGCAATGAAGAAAGCCCTGTTTTATTGGCTAAGATGACTTATTAAAGGAGACAAAATATCNCCAAGCCTGACAGACTTCAGGAAATGTTTCAGCAATACCCTTGGGTATGGTGTCATTCTTGGGGTTGTGTTGTGCAGGGCCAGGAGCTGGACGTGATCCTTGTGAGTCCCTTGCAACTCAGGATTTCCATGAATCTATAAAATTTTGAGGATTGTGGGGGTTTTTTTCTCAGTTTTTAAGAACTTTCTGTATCAATAACTTTACTGGGCAATGAAGAAAGCCCTGTTTTATTGGCTAAGATGACTTATTAAAGGAGACAAAATATCAACTGATTGTCTTTTTTTGCTAATTATACATACATACATATATATATATATATATATATATATTAGCATTTAAGAAGGAACGAGACATTCCAGAACAGCAAATCCCTTGTGTTTAGGTAGGAAGCTGAAGCCGAAGTCCCTGATTTAAATTTCTAACACATCTTTTAGTCATTTTATTTCAGCAAATCTTGTCCTGCCCTTGGGGTCCCCTAGCACAGTTACTTTCCAAGGAGTACGGAACAGGGACTCAACATTTTTGGCCTTTCCCAAGTGCAGTTTTCTAATCCTCTCCATATATGTTGGATATGTTCCAAGCTTCAGTTTATCTTGAAATAGAGACTCAGTCCTAGGATTTGTCTGTCCTTTTTTCTTCTCTGTCTACTTTTAAAAGAACTCAAAGGAAGCAGAAAGTAATATTTTCATAATCTGTCCATATTCTTGTGCTTCTGGGAAAGTTTTTCTGGTTCCCATTAACCTTTCCACCCTCTGTGTGGAGATTAAGCACTCAATCCCTTTCCCTAACACCTATTTCTTCCACTCCGACAAAAGAAAATGTAGCAACTTAATACACAATTTTTTAATAATTGCTAAGAGCTAAATCAATAAAAATGGCCATGGAAAAGGCTGTAAAACAGCTTGGTTTAAACAAATTTGTCCATGCCATTATTATCTATTGGAGTTGTAAAGCCTATAATAAAACATTACAGCAGGATTTTGTAAATGCTGATATTACACACTGTTTATGAGGAAAAATTGTTATACAAAATACATTTTGCCATCATCTCTTGTAAACAGCTACCACTGTTGATTCCCACCAGCTGATTTGCTGGTCTTTTTGTCTAATTTCATATCAGGAAAAATAACCATGTCAGTAATCATCAGGTGATTTCCAGAATAAATGTGCTCTGTTGAATTAAGAATCTGTTGGAAGATCAGTGGACGAGAGTGGAGGAACAGGGAATAAAGCAAGCTTGACTAAATGTGTTTGCTTAGTCAGAATCTCATATTCTTTTCAGAAACTTGACTGGAAAATAAGATAAATGCACACTTTAATCTCAACATATCTGTATGGTGAAGATAGTCACATATTCTGTACACTTAAATGTGCCTCCTATAAATTATTCAAATATGTTCTTTCCACTCAAACTTTTCAAAAATATGTCTATGTAGAAACTGAGTACTATAGACTAGACTGCGATACAGCCAGACCAAGTTGGGCAGAATTTCTGGGCCCATCAACTATATCAAATTTCTTTTCAGAAAGATGAGGGTCACCAGTGAAAAACTAATTCTCATCCTTCCAATTCTGATGATCAATTCCATAAGGATATTTCTTAGATGATTTTTAAGTTATTATTATTTATTTAAATGAAAACAGAAGGCAGTTGAGACAAGCTAATAGCTTGGTGCTTACCATGTCCCTGGCAGATCAATGAGACCAAGGCAGTGTACCCAGGTCAAGGAGCAGCCAAACCATTTCAAGACCACTGTGTGCGTACAGCTACACACTGCATTGTGTTTGCATCACCTGTCATTATGTTTGCCAGTCATGTCGTTCAGAATCTCTCCTTTGCTATGATAGAATCTCTGAACTTCTTTCCCTTTCCCACTTTTCATCATAAGATTTATATTTACTGCATATTTCTTTGTCCTCAATATGTATTTTAGTTTTCCTCCTATCTGCCACCAGAACCTTAGTGAAACATGATTTTACTACTAGTTTTTCTGTAGCTATTAAGACTTCACTCTAGAAAAATTTTTCTTATTTTCACCACTGCTCCATGGCAAAGGTGGATTTTCCCAAGACTCAGCTTTGTCGGTCCTTTCTCCAACTCTCACAATATATTCTCTTTAAAGAGTTTGATTCTTCTATATTCAATTCACACAGTTTCCTAGCAATGCATTAAATTTTTTTCAAGTTTAAATCCATTCTCTTATACCTTTTAGCACCTGCCACATCCAATTCTGTTCATATGGTGCTATTGTTTTTTTGTAGTCTTACCGTTATTTTTTCCTATAAACAGGATCACTCTGTTTTGTAGTGAAAAATAAATGAACACATAACATTACCAATTTTTTTTTGCTTTCTTCCACTATACTTTTCATTGAGACACAGAAACAACTGTTTATGTCATGCTTGCCTCAATCACTGTTTGTATTTAAGCACATCTTCATGCTGATATTGGGGGAGAAAAGTTTATAGCTTTTTAAGGAACAAAAAATGTTTATATATGAAGCATATCTGCAGTTAATTCCAACAGCTCACATAGAATGCACATGGAAGCAGAGCTATAACTGATAAAAGTTACATCAACTACTTCTCCTTAAATTTTACAGTCTGTGATTGAAATAACTCTGACATGACAACTGGCAGAGGATAACTCTAATAAACTCAGTGGCACACAATCATGAGTATTAGTATTGTAGCTTTGTGGTTGCTGTAAACACAACTAGATCCTTGAGGATGAGCAGTCCCAGTTTCCTGAGTTCACCTCAACCTGTAAAGGACTGCAAGATCTCTTGGTCGGCCCAGTAAGACCACAGGTGTCCTGCTGGTGTGCAGAAGCTGCCAGGAGAAGGTGTTCACCTCCCAGCTGATGCTCAATGCCTGGCTCGGCAAGGCTCCTTCTCCTCTCCTCTCTCCTTCTCTACTGCAGCGTTTGAGTGGCCTTGCCAGCTTCCGTCCCTCTCTCTGGGACCTACAGCTTCATGTCCTTCCCCAGGCTCTCCTGACAGATGGTTCTCTGTTCCCAGTGAGACAGTGAGATATCTCTTATTGTGATCCAAGTCGAATTGATCACTCAGTCCTTGGTTGCAGTTCTTCATCTGGGGGTTGCAGTTCCAGGAGTGTTCCATAGATTATGAGTTCTGAGGCTATTTCAGCCATGATGGTGTCACGCTATTAATATGTAACCCAACGAATTGGTATCTATGTTCATTCAGTAATTCAACAAACAATGGCTGGATTCTGTCTTGCCACAAGCAATTCTAAGTTTGTACTGGGCTGACAATTTGTTTCTAGATCCTCTTCACCTCAGCACCTGCCATTCCTCCAGATATGGTCAGAAGCCTTTCCTGACATGAAAAGAGATTTAATTTTCCTACTGCAGCTTATCACGCCAAATCTAAATTACTCCCTGCATTTCTCCCTTAGTTTTCACTCTCTTCAATTGCATTTTACTCTAAGAGCATAATAAATATCCAACTGTTTTGGACAATGTTGCTTCTAGCTCAGAAATCTGGTTTCATCTAGCTGAGCAACATCAATAGCAAATGTTATTTAGAGACTTGCCACTTTCTGCAAACTATTCTCCCATAGAGTTGATCACCCCTGGTCCCCTTTCATTTTGCACAAACACAGTCAAGTCACCTCCATTTTCTAAAAAAAAAAAAGACATACAATATTCCTTTCCAGCAACATTTTTTTCATCCTTTCTCTTAAATTACTATGGGCATAGAATATTACAATAGCTATCCCTAGCTGAGATTCCATATATTTTTCAGAAACCACTAAAACAATGTCCTTAGTACACTCTGCAGAATTTATGAAAAAAATACTCCATTTTTTTTCTTTGATTTAATAGCTTCCTTAAGTCAAATTTTTCCCCCATCTGTGTCTTCTGCTATTTGGCCCTTTCTCAATTTTTATTTTACCTCACCTGAATCACTATTTCAGCCCATTCTAAACATCAAAATATGATCTCAAATCCCATCAATATTTTCTCCATGGTTACCAAAGTCCCCTTGGCCTTGTGCATTTTCCTTTCAAATTATTTATTTCATGAAACCTCACAACAGAAAATAAATTGACTTTCCATTGTTACATGGTAACACACCCCAGACCTGTATTCTTACAAAAAAATTTACCGCATGTAACTTCAGGACCTTATACCTGTAGTAGAAAACCACATCTCTCCCAATATTCATTGCAGAAAAGTCCAAACAAACCCAGTGTTTGCACTGATCTGTTTCAGATGACTAGTTTAGAAAGACTATTTCTGCCTTATTTCAGCTATGAAAGAGTTTGGGTGGTTACCCATTACAGTCATGTATCTCCTTTCAGGATACCAAAGCTCAGATCTCTCTTTGACTTTTGATTTATATTTTACTGGATGCCAAACTGAAAATTTAATTTCAGTTATCTAAACCATGTTTTTGCACACAGCTCCTTCTTGCTGCCTTGCTCTCATCACCAACAATCTCTATCCATCTCCATCCATCCAGACTTTTTTCTTGGATGTCACTTTCAAATAATATTTCTTACTCAAGTCATCGTATCTAGGTTACCTATATCTTGACAAGCCTTATTTTTACAACAGAGACAACGAATGGCTATAATTTTAATCTTTACTAGCTTAGTCCTTTTTTTTCCATCTCAAATGAAAAGGTATTCAAGATGCACCGGCCATATTCATAATTCATTCCTATTACTTTGATGATACAAATTCCCTCTTTTTATTTCTCTGTTGAATTCCCCTCTTTATCATATCACAAATGAAAGTAGAGAAAAAAGGCTTCACAGTAAGTGAATAATCTTTTCATTTATCCTTCAATATCAAGGATTCACCTTGCACTTGCCACTCACAAAGTGCTCACAAAGAAATTCCCCCTATATGTCCTTAAGGGTGATTTCCTATTTGAAATTAAAAATGAATTATTATTTCCTTGTGATTGTTTATTACTAATCATAGTATTTTTATGGGTTCTTTTGCACACTTACATTGCAAGATATTTAGGGAAAGAAGAGCTTTTCTTCATTATACAAACACCTGTTAAGTGAGGTCTGGACAAGACCTTCTATTGTGAAAATAGAATTATATTGTTTATGCATAATTTTTGGATGCATAATTTGTATGACAGGAAAGTTTCATACTAAAATTTCATGCCAAGACACAGAGAGAGATAAGTTCTCTTCCTCAATGGATTTTCTGTAACCCACAGTTAAATGAATTAGCTCAATAAATTCATATCTCTAAATCCTTATTACTAAATTTCGAACTGCAATCTAAAAATTACTTTTATTGAAGTAAAACCAGCAAAGTACTGTCCACAGGTATTCTGTGAGCTCTACTGTCATCTTATGACAATTAATTTGATATAAATATTAGATATTAATATAGTCATGAAAAGTACAACAATTTTCTAACGTGAATGCAGCATTTTTACGTTCTAGGGTTCTTCTCACTCACATGGAATGAAATAATTCTAATATCCTGACAATAAAGTGAAATGTAAGTTCGTTTTTTTTTTTTTGCTAATAGTTGTGATGTTATTTTGAACACTAATGCAAATGGTGAAATGACTATAAACCACATAATTACTTGATGTATTTAATGAAATCAAAGGAAACAGTCTAGAAGTGACAAAACTACTCCAGAACAATGGAAGTTGTTATCAGTCTAGAAGTGACAAAACTACTCCAGAACAATGGAAGTTGTTATCATCTACGAGTTTTTCATGTCATTAGAGGGTACTGTAAGTGTGATATCAATAGGCTGGAATAATGGAAAATTTGAGTGTCACACATAAACATTATCTGAAATATTTGTATTGGGAATTAATCTACCATTGTACCATGATAATATGCAATACATGAGATTTCCATGCAAAACCACAGAATGAGCAAGTGGGTGTAACCGTTTGCTCACCTCTGACCAAATTTACCCATAGGAGATTGGCATCAAAGAGCTGTCAAATGCAGGTCAATTATCCATGTTCAGAGAGGACCTGTGTTCCTTGTAACTAGATTTAAATTCACAACTGCATTTAGAGTCAAAGCACTTAATGCAGCCTATGTGAAAACATCCACGAGATTATCAGCCTAGACATAAATGTAGCAGAGGAACCCTTCACAAAAGGCTGATATCACACGGCTGGTGCATGAGGCACATATACAGAGGCATGTTTCACACTGACAGAGCAGGAAAACAAATTTTTACTGAGAACCCCAGGTAGCATTCTCGAAGGACATCTTGATGGACCTTTCTATTTCCCAAATTCTGGTCAGCTGCTAAGAGCTAAGGAAGAGTCCATCTGTGCAAATCAGATAAATTTCTAAACCGAGGTTATGTGGGATATATAATTAATTAATAAATTTATATTTTGCCCCTAAAAATATTTGAGTAGTTTGCATAACATATGAAACTGTGTCTGGGGATAGAGCATGGAGGTGGGAGGTATGTGAAACATAGCCTACAACTATCTGAGTTTTCAGGAAAACTGAATATAAAACTAATGACTGATAACAGATGTTTCCTTGCAATTTCCAGGCTGAAACATCTTAGTGTAGCAAAATTATGAGGGCATTCCTTAAAACTTATACTTATTATCAATCTAGGGTTGAAATTTAAAAAAATTATTAAATGTTTTTGAAATGCTTTTTGCTGTACATATAAATTAACTTTTATCTCCATGACAGCTTGTTTTCACAGCTGGTCTTTTAAATTCTAATCCTCATTTTGGCTCCTGAACAGAATCCATACTTCAGGTTTTTTATTTAATATTCAATCCCCCTCCTAACGCCTGTCAGAAACAAACTTTTGTGCAGGAAAAAATAAAGAAGTGCAGTTTAATTGTTCATTAAAAGCCTTCTGTGCAATTTTTAAGTGCTAGGAGGGCAGCAAGAAAACCCTGAACAGTCATACCTCCTTCCATAAGTTCTGGATTTGCACACAAAAGTATTTTCACAATCTTTTCTACCTCAGTTTTCAGAAACATTAGTCAAGCATAATACTCTAACTTTAAGAACATGTATAAACGAAAAGGTTTTCTTCAAATGATTTATATAAAGTGTGTCTATGTCTCTCAAGATGAATTAACATGGGCAGAGTAATGAGACATCATAAAATATGCTCAACAACAGTCATACTCGAAGTACATAAAACAAAGATCAATCCCTAATAATTACCATTCTATAAAAAGCCTGTCATGGTATTGTAAGACAAAAGACTTGAAAATTAACTATTTCAAAATAAAAATAAAAATAATTATTTTTAAAAATATGTTCTTTGTTAGT
>VXBU01018633.1:106870-127241 GCA_013400315.1 Bombycilla garrulus | reverse complement strand
CAAACTGGGACTTCAAGAATGATGGCCCATTCTTTTAGCTTCAACACCTGAACAGCTTAAAAAATTATAACATGTAGATGAAAAAAAATGGATTTTAAGTATGTGTTCTCTTATAAATATTTTTCAGTTTTGTTTAGGTTGTTGAGGTTTTGTTTGCTTGCTTCATTTTGGGTGGGTTTTTTTCCTTGTTCATTACTTTAGGTTGTTAGGGTTCTTTATTAGGTTTGTTGTTTTGCCTTTTTTTCTTTTAAGTGGAGCTATTGAATAAGCATAATGCCTACAGCTTTGAGCATTGCTCCTCCAAAGGAAGTATGAGACTTGAAACTCATTAATCATGAAAGGGCTGTGCTTTACCTTGTGACATTGATCATGTCAGCCCCTAATCGATCAAAAGCACTATAGGGGCATTTAACTCAGTTTGAGGTCTAGCGAGGAAAACCATATATTATTCAGAGATGTCTAGAACTCAAGGGTCAGGAAGACAGATTGCATAAAGAACTGCAAAACTAAAGGAGTTTTAGGTTCTGACACAGATGCAAAAACTTCAGAGAAGATAAGAAGTGTGGAATAATAATAATGGAAACTTTATTTATTTACAAAAACAACTGTAGTACAAGTTTCTTATCTCAGCAAGCTATCAGATAATAATGATCTTCAGATGCAATTGACCTGTGTGAATTTAAACTCATGACCTCTACATGGCAGATTATATATCCCCAAATCACTTCCTGAAGACAGCAATTTGGCATTTGGAATTACTTTTTTGAAATAGATAAAAGCATAGTGATCTTTGCATGGATAAACAGGGATCAGACAATATATACTAAAACCTTTGTGAAAATACATTTCTTTTCAGCAACTCTTGATAAAAAAGATTAAGAAACTGATAAATGGCCGTCATGTCACAGAACTACTAGATATGTGGCTCTGTAAGCTATGAAGAGGATCCAAGTTGACGAGCATTCATAAAAGCAACAGCCAAATTCCAATTCCACCATCGAGCTATGCAGAAATACTTTAGAAACCCCCCCCAAAAAAAAATTCAATTAAATTAATATAATGCAGGCAGTCTGAAAGAGACATTTTGATGGACCATCATTTGAGACAACTTATAATATAGACTACTGGTAGTCTTAAAAACGATTAATGGAAGAGAGCTGGCTCCTCTCTTTTTAATCTCTGTTTTTATTTTTTCATAAACCCACAGAATTGCTGAGTTTGGAAAAGACTACTAAGACTATTGAGTCCAACTGCTAACCCAGCAACACTCTTTGCCATTGAATGCATGTGCCATACCTATAAGCCTTTAAATATCTCCAGGGACAGTAATTCCACCTGTTCCTTGGGAACCTGTTTCATGCTTGATACTATCTTTTACATGAAGAAATTTTTTCCTAATATCCAATATAAACTTCCCCTGGTGCAACTTGAGACCATTTCTTCTTGTCCTAGTGCTTTCAGCTTGGGAGAAGAGACTGCCTTGCTACAGTAATCTTTCAGATGGTTGTAGAGAGTGATAAGGTCTCCCCTGAACCCTCTTTTCTTCAGACTAAACAACCCCAGATCCATGAGGCAATCCTCTAACATTTGTGCTCCAAACCCTTCCCCAGCTATGGACTCACTCCAGTCCCTCAATATATTTTTTTGTACTGAGAGGCCCCAAACTGAACACAGGGTTTGAGGTGTGGCCTCACTAGTGCTGAGCACAGTGGCACAGTCACTGCCCTGCTCCTGCTGCCACACTATTGCTGAGCCAGGCCAGGTGCCATTGGCCTTCCTGGGCCCCTGGGCACACCTGCCTCATGTTCAGCTACTGTTGGCAAGCACCCCCAGCTCCTTTTCTTTTGGGCAGCTTTCCAGCCACTCTTCCTCCAAACCTGGAGCATTGTCTGGGATTGTTGAGATCCAAGTGTAAGATCCAGATTTGACCTTGAAACTCATGCAATTTGCTTCAGTCTGTCAACCCAGCCTGTTCGAATCCCTCTGCAGAGCCTTCCCACACTCCAGCATATCAACACTCCTTCCCAACTGCAAACTGACTGTGCGTGCCCTGGATCTCTTCATCCAGATCATCAAAAAAGACTCAACAGGACTGGCTCCAGTGCTGAGTCCTGGGGAACACCACTGGTGTCCATCTCCAGCTGGATGTAACTCCGACTCCCANTCAAATCTCACTTTTACTTATATAGCATATACTAATATATATATACGTAAAAGCTACTGCGCTCTTACACTAATGAATCTTAAAATAATCAATTTTGATAGGATACTTGAACATCAGTTCAGTCTTGTTTCAATTTCTTACTTCTTCCTTTCTATCATCAGTTGTCAAACTAGAGAAATAATAAAAACACATTGTGTTACTTTGCTCTATATGAAATATGTTAAGTATGTAACTTGACAACTTTCAGGTGAGAAAAAGAGATCCAGAAGAATCAAATATTACCCTTACTCATTTAAACAGTAATTTTTTCTTTAATGAGCTCAAAAACAGCTGCTTTAATTTTAATGATTCAGTTTTTAATTTGCATTTTTTTTGAACCCCAAACTGGGACTTCAAGAATGATGGCCCATTCTTTTAGCTTCAACACCTGAACAGCTTAAAAAATTATAACATGTAGATGAAAAAAAATGGATTTTAAGTATGTGTTCTCTTATAAATATTTTTCAGTTTTGTTTAGGTTGTTGAGGTTTTGTTTGCTTGCTTCATTTTGGGTGGGTTTTTTTCCTTGTACATTAGTTTGGGTTGTTAGGGTTCTTTATTAGGTTTGTTGTTTTGCCTTTTTTTCTTTTAAGTGGAGCTATTGAATAAGCATAATGCCTACAGCTTTGAGCATTGCTCCTCCANCGACTCCCACCAATTTCTGGGCCCAGCTATGCAGTCAGTGTTTATCTAGGAAACCAGGCATCTGGGCAAGCTATGAGCAGCCAATTTCTTCAGTAGAATGCTGCTGGAAATTATGTCAAAGTGCTTTCTAAAGCCAGGAAAGCAATATCCACAGACTCTCCTTTACCTTCTAAGTGGATCATCTTGTCATAGAAAGAGACCAGGTGAGTCAAGTGGGACTTGCATTAAACACCTCAGCCTTTTCCTTCTCTTTTGCAATTATGTTTCCCTCCACACATAAAGGATGAAGATTTTCCTTAGCCCTCCACTGGTTGTTAATGTATTTATATAAATATTTTATTGCCTTTTATGACAATAGCCAAATTAATTTCTAGTTGGCCTCAGCCTTTCTGATTTTGTGCCTTCACAACCTCCTGNGCTGTGCTTTACCTTGTGACATTGATCATGTCAGCCCCTAATCGATCAAAAGCACTATAGGGGCATTTAACTCAGTTTGAGGTCTAGCGAGGAAAACCATATATTATTCAGAGATGTCTAGAACTCAAGGGTCAGGAAGACAGATTGCATAAAGAACTGCAAAACTAAAGGAGTTTTAGGTTCTGACACAGATGCAAAAACTTCAGAGAAGATAAGAAGTGTGGAATAATAATAATGGAAACTTTATTTATTTACAAAAACAACTGTAGTACAAGTTTCTTATCTCAGCAAGCTATCAGATAATAATGATCTTCAGATGCAATTGACCTGTGTGAATTTAAACTCATGACCTCTACATGGCAGATTATATATCCCCAAATCACTTCCTGAAGACAGCAATTTGGCATTTGGAATTACTTTTTTGAAATAGATAAAAGCATAGTGATCTTTGCATGGATAAACAGGGATCAGACAATATATACTAAAACCTTTGTGAAAATACATTTCTTTTCAGCAACTCTTGATAAAAAAGATTAAGAAACTGATAAATGGCCGTCATGTCACAGAACTACTAGATATGTGGCTCTGTAAGCTATGAAGAGGATCCAAGTTGACGAGCATTCATAAAAGCAACAGCCAAATTCCAATTCCACCATCGAGCTATGCAGAAATACTTTAGAAACCCCCCCCAAAAAAAAATTCAATTAAATTAATATAATGCAGGCAGTCTGAAAGAGACATTTTGATGGACCATCATTTGAGACAACTTATAATATAGACTACTGGTAGTCTTAAAAACGATTAATGGAAGAGAGCTGGCTCCTCTCTTTTTAATCTCTGTTTTTATTTTTTCATAAACCCACAGAATTGCTGAGTTTGGAAAAGACTACTAAGACTATTGAGTCCAACTGCTAACCCAGCAACACTCTTTGCCATTGAATGCATGTGCCATACCTATAAGCCTTTAAATATCTCCAGGGACAGTAATTCCACCTGTTCCTTGGGAACCTGTTTCATGCTTGATACTATCTTTTACATGAAGAAATTTTTTCCTAATATCCAATATAAACTTCCCCTGGTGCAACTTGAGACCATTTCTTCTTGTCCTAGTGCTTTCAGCTTGGGAGAAGAGACTGCCTTGCTACAGTAATCTTTCAGATGGTTGTAGAGAGTGATAAGGTCTCCCCTGAACCCTCTTTTCTTCAGACTAAACAACCCCAGATCCATGAGGCAATCCTCTAACATTTGTGCTCCAAACCCTTCCCCAGCTATGGACTCACTCCAGTCCCTCAATATATTTTTTTGTACTGAGAGGCCCCAAACTGAACACAGGGTTTGAGGTGTGGCCTCACTAGTGCTGAGCACAGTGGCACAGTCACTGCCCTGCTCCTGCTGCCACACTATTGCTGAGCCAGGCCAGGTGCCATTGGCCTTCCTGGGCCCCTGGGCACACCTGCCTCATGTTCAGCTACTGTTGGCAAGCACCCCCAGCTCCTTTTCTTTTGGGCAGCTTTCCAGCCACTCTTCCTCCAAACCTGGAGCATTGTCTGGGATTGTTGAGATCCAAGTGTAAGATCCAGATTTGACCTTGAAACTCATGCAATTTGCTTCAGTCTGTCAACCCAGCCTGTTCGAATCCCTCTGCAGAGCCTTCCCACACTCCAGCATATCAACACTCCTTCCCAACTGCAAACTGACTGTGCGTGCCCTGGATCTCTTCATCCAGATCATCAAAAAAGACTCAACAGGACTGGCTCCAGTGCTGAGTCCTGGGGAACACCACTGGTGTCCATCTCCAGCTGGATGTAACTCCGACTCCCACCAATTTCTGGGCCCAGCTATGCAGTCAGTGTTTATCTAGGAAACCAGGCATCTGGGCAAGCTATGAGCAGCCAATTTCTTCAGTAGAATGCTGCTGGAAATTATGTCAAAGTGCTTTCTAAAGCCAGGAAAGCAATATCCACAGACTCTCCTTTACCTTCTAAGTGGATCATCTTGTCATAGAAAGAGACCAGGTGAGTCAAGTGGGACTTGCATTAAACACCTCAGCCTTTTCCTTCTCTTTTGCAATTATGTTTCCCTCCACACATAAAGGATGAAGATTCTCCTTAGCCCTCCACTGGTTGGTAATGTATTTATATAAATATTTTTTTGCCTTTTATAACAATAGCCAAATTAATTTCTAGTTGGCCCCAGCCTTTCTGATTTTGTGCCTTCACAACCTCCTAACATCCTTGTAATACTCCTGAGTGGCCTTCCCCTTCTTCCAAAGGTGGAAAACTCTCTTCCTTTTGTTCCCTGAATTCCAGTTGGTTTTGGGCCAATTTTTTGTGTTCAGCGAAGCAAGTCTTCTTCCCTGTCGTCTCATCTTTCAGCACGTAGACACTCCTGCCCCTTGAAATTTTCCATCTTGAGGAATGTTTAGCCTTCCTGGACTCCCCTAGTCTTCAGAACTACCTCCAAAGGGACCTTGTCAAACAGTCTTTTAAACAGACTTCTGTCCAGAACTCAAAATAGCAGTTCTGCTGACCCTCCTCCTTTTTCACCAATCATTTTCTGATTGTATTGAATTGTTTTACTTCAGCATGAGCAACCATTCTGTAATGCCAGTTATTATATTCCTACGTCCAATTTATTTAATTGGCTAAAATGGGCAGAAATTGGCTTTTTCAGCCTCCAGAGAACACTCAACTTCCAAATGATTTAGTCCAGTTTCTGAGTGAAAAATTGATGTTGCCTGCTGACCAGTCATCTCTGATCAGGTAGCTCACATCTAAACAAACAACCAAAGAAGCATTCTTCAGGAACGTTTACACAAACAGGAAATAACAACTCTAGATAAATTTGAAATGAAAACATACACATAGTAACATATACATAGTAAACATATAAGGCATAAGGACTTATATCTATAAATTTTTATTTAGAAATATTTACTAGTTTCTTCTCAGTTATTTGTTTCTGTATCACTACTGTTCATTGATAAACAAGTAAAACATTCCTTTCTACACATTTCAAGGGCACAAGCAGCACTTAAAAAGCACAGATAACAGGGTTCTATCCTTCAAATACATAGATTGTCCTGTTATAAATATTTAATAGAAACTTCAGCTGAAAAACCGCAGGCCTTTAATATAATTTAATTTCTCATTGCTTTGCTTCTTGTTTCAGTTTACCCAACAGACTATGATAGATTTTGTTGCCTGTTAAAAGCCCTGATCTAACTTTATCCAAAATGATCGGATCCCTTTCTTTTCCCAAATGCAGTCTTTATGCATAATAAGACAAAACTTGATGCCCACTAGCATTTTTCGAGAAACAAATTTTTTCATCTGCTCTCATAAACAGTCTTTGTAATGAATTGTCACATTAACAAAACCATAAAAGTGTTCAAGTGGTTTTTTTTTGGTGGTGACTGTATGAAATGTCACTCTAGGGTATTCCAAAGGTTTCATTGGCAGTGTCTGATAGAACTTCAATAAGAACTAGATGCTTGGGTAGGCCTTTGTTTTAGCAAGCACTTCATTTGGAAAATCAGTAAACTCTCTCCCATGAAATTATCATTCCATATAAATTCATCAAATAAAAAAAAAAAGTGTGATTTTCAGCCAGTTCTCAAAGCCCTTTAATACTCAATACATGCTGTGGCTTCACCAAAGCTCGGAAAGTCAGCCATGGTTCCTCTAGGTATCCTTTGCTCTGCCTGTGCTTTACCACAGCCAAGCACTTATTTAGTGCATATCAAACAATAGCAAAAAAAAAATAAATTATAAACTCACCCCATGGTTTGCACTTTCTTTTTCTAGTTCATGGTTCACAAGAGTTTAACATTCCCTCCACTAAAAAAGGATCTCTATAGTAACACAATATTTGTCTTCCAGACTTTCTTGCATCTTGGATTATATCTCCAGTATTTTAATAATGGCATTTCCATTTCAATTGATGTTATCTACATCATTAAGACATGTAGATAGAGATGCAAATACTGAGAAAATTTCACTCTCATATGAGACATCTTTACAAGATAAATTGTTGAACATTTTACAGAGTTTAGTCAAAGCTCAATATTGTCAATATTAATTAACTAAGCTGTGCTAAAAATTTGTGACTGTTTGCCAAGACTCGGGAGAGTTTTTTGACAAGCAAAACATCATATATATGGAATATATCCATGACTATATTTCTCATATATATAGAATATATCCCTGAATTAAGTCCAAAGTTAAAATCTTTCAGCAACTGCTCACATGGAGACAAAGGTTCACTTAATGATTACAGTCACATTAATGTTTTTTACAAAACACCAATATAAGCTGGCATACAGAGAGGGAAGACATGTTCCTTTATTCATTACTACAGAAAGCTTAAATGAAGTGCACGATCAAGTCCATGTTTGCGTGGGACTGAAGAATATGGGATGCATTTCTCCAGTTTTTATAGTGGGTGCCTTATAATATCTTTGTTTAAAAGCTTGATTCATTCTTTGTTCAAAAAACCAAATTCTTCTCAAAAAAGAAATTCTATGATACTTTATTATTTAAAGAGTTCTAGTTCAGTGAACATGAATGGCACTAAATTCATCAGTGTCTCCCTATCATCTTTAAGCAGAAGTATTATAACAAAGAAATATTTTTTTCTGTGCCTTATCTTCAGTCTCAGAGGGAGAAGACTATGGCAGACCTAATTGTATTCACAATGAACTCAGAGGAAAGTAGTTCTGAAGTGAAATTTTCATTAAAACAATTACTCATATCTCCACATGTTAATTCATAAACATGCTGAACTGTAGGTTGAGGAGTTTCTCATATGTATCAAATACATGTAGCATTTATGAGCTTTTAAAATAGTTGTCATGAGAAGTCACGTACCCAGAAATTTGGTAAATTCCAGTGACAGAGAGGAATGGACCCATTCAGACAGTAAGCCTTCAAACTATATTCAAAGCATGACATTTTCCTCCATGCTGTATCTGAGTTACCCATTAACCAGGTAAGTGGAAGATAAGTGGAAACAATCTGACACCAAATGTCATCAGCAAGATAAACAAAGGTCATTGGCTTATTAACGTTACACTCAGCACTTGTGCAACATCAGATGGCGTCACTGTCATTACATGCCAGGAGAAGGACAATGATACAGAACAAGAAAACATTTGAGAAGACTTTCAGGTGAGTATTCACTAGTAGAAAACTGGAAGAAAACAATTGCTATACATGTTCAGAAGTCAAAATTTAGGGCACACTTTTTGACATGAATTTAAAGTTTAAAAAATTTTAGCAGCTTCTTCATGGTTATCTTGGACAGTATTTAGTGATATCTAATGCTGAATGGCAACTTGTATATTTTTTATTACCTTTGAAGCTCAGCTCTAAAAGTTATTTCTCATTGACATGACTAGGACATTGCAAACTTTAACATCTCTCTTCAAATCAAGTAATCCCTTCAGTCTAGTTGATATTGAAAAATGTGCTCCAGGCATTTTCTTTTTAGCACCATAAATGAGATAGCGTTCAGCTCTCTTGCATACTTATGCTGCATATGAAAGTGAGGATCATTTATAACTATTGCTGAAATAGGATGATGCTAAAAATCTAAATTTAACCTTCAGAAATGTGAAAAATGATGCATCTATTTCTATATTTTCACTCAGATTAAAGATGCTTACAAAATACAGAAGATCTGCAAATGTCTGAGTTCATGAAGAATTAAAAAGTGTTCTGATGTCCTTAGCTGTACATCTATGGCCAAAATCATAAATGAGATTAGGTTACCAAGGAGGCAGAAAAGTAATTTGTCCCTACTTTTGGTTATTGTCAAATGCATATTAGATTACTGGAAAATATGCAATTTCTTTTAAAATAAAATAATGATTTATAAGGTTTTTTTCACAACCATTTACACTCACATGCTCAAATGCAATAGGCATCTAATATTAAACTCAGTCTAAGCAACTGTCTCAGTAAATATAGATTGAATTGAAAGTCAGACATCTCAATATCATTTGGGATTTGAGTCATGGTAAACAATGAAAAAGTAAACTAAATGAGGTTCACAATGTCAATGTTATTTCAGAGGAATGGGAAAAAAAACAAACCCAAGACTGTGAATTTTGACATATTCTGGAGGTTTTTTTCCAGCAAAATGAGTATTCTTACTTTAGGCACTCTATTGTGGGTGCTTATGCAGAAGCTCAAGCCAAGACCTGTGGTTTCAGTGAGTGAATTATATCTTTGGGAGGAAGGAGAGAAGCAAATTTCAGAACAGACCTGCAGGCTCAAGCTATACAGTAAATTTTCTTTATACTCATCTGTGTTGGAGGCACACAGCTTCAATCTGATTTAAAATGACAAATTACTTTTCCCCACCAGCCTCCCCTACATTTACCCCTGCAAATAAGTGGTCAATATATCTGCCCTCTCTGTTATTTTGATTTAATTTTTTCTTGTATTAAAAATATAATCTGTCTGAAAGTTTTCTATAGGTGTACACAGGTTTCCTAGATTACTGCAGTATTGCTACGGTAGTGCCCCTTAAATATCAGTTTCATCAGCAGAGGCTGAAAAGACTTTGAAGTGGCTGGTGAGTGACTGAGAGAGACAGGTGACAAAACACACAATTTGCATTTTCTACAGAAATGCTATAACTGTGGCACAGCTATGGTGCACTTCTACCGCTGAGTGTAAGGGAAACATTCCATGCCTTCCTCAGCTGGAGAGCTAAGATATCAGCTATTCTACTTTCTGCTCTCTCATTCTCTTTGAAATACTTAGGAAAGCAGTGAATTTGAAAATTATTAAACTACATATAAATAACTGATAAGCTATATTACAATTTTTATTTGGCAGGAGCTTGTAATAAGAAGAGCCAATTGTGCTAATAAATATGCACACATGGGTATCCAGAGAGGAGGAGGGAAAGGGAAGAAGAGGGGGAAGAATCATTTCATTTTCTACTGAAATACAGCATTCTCTGGTATAAAATGAAGCAATTAACAAAGTTCACAGAACAGCACAAGACCGGAAGTAATTACCACAGCCAATTAAAAGTGCAGAGGATAACTACATTTGGCAGACTGCAAACCCTCACTGGAAGCTGTCCAGAACACAGGCCCAGACCGGCAGCTCAGTTAGTCTGGAAGCTCGTTCCAAAGAGCAAGTGCCCAGGGTGAGTGTGCTGAACATTGGCTTTCACACAGGCAGCTGCTTACTCACAATCTGGCCAATGGAGCTGTCACAAGAATGGTGCAGCAAAAAGAGATTGTCAGCATCTATCAGGCAATAATTAAACCTCATCTCTGTACTTTTATTTCAGGCAGGTACTTCCTTTCCGTGTATCAGCTGACTAAATAATTGTCACAATTAAAGGTGCTTCAGTCAACAGACATTTCAGCTGATTGATAATTTCAATGAAGTTTCAAAAAGCCACCCCTGACATAACTTTATCTTTTTTCCAACTGGTGTCACCAAAATTCAGGAAGCTATTATATTGACAGTCAAATTTAAGTTGACATTTTCTGAATGTGCCTGTCAGACACCTATTTTTTGTTATGACGTTGAAATTCTATTTATCCTGTATGCGGCTACTAATGCCAGTAAAGAATTCACCAAGTAAAAAAAGGAATATAAAATTTTAAGCCATAACCTAAACTCAGAACTCTTGTGCTTTTTCTACCTCCTTTTGTATTTGCTTGCAACGACCTCAGCAGCCTCCCAGTAAATAAATGAAATGGATGAGTCAAGAAGCGTGGGACAGAACAATGTTCAACAGAGACATTTATTCTTATCCACATCTGTTCATGTTGCCATACTTTGTTCACCGATATATTTCCAAAGATACAGAGACTGGATGAGCCTTACCTGGTCCAAGTCTCTGCTTAGAGCAGGGCCCATGACAGCGGATTGCTCAAGCTGAGTTTTGAATATCTCCAAGGTTGGAGACCTCTCAACATCTCTGGGCAACCTGTTCTTGTGTGTGACCAACCTCACAGTGAACACTTTTTAAAAATTTTTTTAAATATTTAAGTGGAATTTCCTGTGTTTCAGTTTGGGTCTACTGCCTCTCATCTGTCTCTGTGCACCACTGAGAAGAATCTGTCTCTGTTGTCTTTACTGCTCAATCACATATTTATGGGTATGTACAAGTCCCCCCTGAGCCCTCTCTTCTCCAGGGTAAGTGATCTCAGCTCTCTCAGCCTCTCCTCATTTGCCAGATGCTGAAGATCCTTAATTTGGATCCTTAATTTAAGGATCTGATTTTATAATAAGGATCCTTAATTTGGATACTTAATTTAAATCCCTTTCCTGGGCTTGCTCCAGTAAGTCATGTCTCACTTTAACTGGAAAGCCCATTTTTTTGGTTAATTTTCTGAGATTTATTTTCTGAGAAAAGAAGTACAGCTGTGCTGTCACATCCATTTGAGAAGTAGCTACAATTTAATTTTATGGTCCAAAAACAGCAGCAACACACCTAAAATACTGGTCCTGAAATTTATTATCATTGTCAGTAAAAACACCACAACATTTACTAAGGAGATTTCTAAATAAATGTATGAACATATTTTGTATGTAACTAAGTTCTTTAATTCAGTTTCTATTTCTGCTAACCATAATTGTTCATTTTACTGTGAATCTCCTGTAATTTTGTAACTTACATTCAGTTTGCTTCTCAATGGAAGAGGTTTTTTTTGGTACTGCTGATTTTGTATGTGCTATTCTATATATAATAAGTTATTCAAACCTATCTAACTCATTTTTTGCAAGTAAAAAATAAAAAAACTTTACAAAATAAAAGGCTTAAAGGGTATTGAGTATCAAGGTATATTACACTGTGACAGGTTTATGTGTTTTTCTCCAGTTTGTTGTTGAAGTAAAAGAATACTGGTAATGAATTATGAATGGGTATGTCCCAGTAAAAAAATATGGATAATATTATACCTGAGGGTTTATTATTGTATTTAATGCTTGTATTTACTAGTTAATACATTAAATCATGAAAATACTTCTATCATTTTCTCATCTAAGTCCAAAATTTGATCGTATTTAATCCCAGAAGTTTCAGCATTTTTAGAAAAAAAGCAATTGATTTGGAGATTAATGATAAAAGGATGAAATTGCTTCTTATAAAATAATGGCACTGATGTATTCTGAAGTATCTAAGAACAATAATATAGTCATGTCTCTGTCATCATGTTTATCCAAAAAATATTGTCGGGATTAACTACCATAAAACCATTAAAAAGTACTGTAAATGCATTTAGGAATTTAGGTGGTTAATTGAATCAACTAGTTTTCTTTCTGGTTCAGGCTAGATCCAGCAGCCACTATTTTTGAAAACAGAGTAGGTGAAAGGATGCTGCCCTATCTGAACCCCCTTGACCCACAATGGGAATGTGTTTACGAGAAGATGTAGAGTTGCAGAAGTGGAGCAACAATGTCCAGTGTCCATTTCATGCCCTTCCGAGTTTTATCATCAGTATGAAAAAAACATAAGGAAAGAAAGTTCCACTGGAGCATTTGGAGCCATCATCAGCCTCAGGTACTGCAGATTGGACTTTGTGTGTGGGAGTGAAGTGAGAGAGATGAAGAAGAAATTAAGAGCAAGGACAAATGAACACACAAGGGAAAAACAGAGAAGGCATTTGAAAACTAGCATTAGAAAATTTGCTGCTAAACATGTCTATAATGTTTATGGAAAATTTCCTTGTGCAGTAAAAATTATTTCACTTGGCAAATTCAAACATGACTACTGAAGACTTAATGCAGTGTTTCAGGAGGCATGGAAACAGTTTAGAAAGAAGCAGGAGAGCTGAGTTTTTTATGACTCTCTGGGACCTATTGCTGTTAATTCCCAAGCCCATCACACCAATCACAGACCTTTACTGGAGACTGCATGATCAGTGAGAACAGGAATAGATATAATATCCTCTATAAAAAAAAATAACTAATTTCCTGTAGATGGTGTCATCAAAAAAGAGTCACAACTCCCACCTCCAAATGACAAAACAGCTCATGTTCTTAAGCATGCATTACAATGGATCCATATAAATTTGTTGCTACATAATATACTGGATTCACTAAATATCTCAGAAGTTCACATACAGTTACATTTGGAATTAAAAATTTGATCCTATTTTCAGTCACCTGAAAATTGCAGCTTTCTTGTAAAGCTTAAAAAGGACATGAACTGTAATCACAATGATAAATCATCTGCTAGGAAAAACATATAAATTATATTTAAGATAGCACTATTATAATGGAAATACTTTGTTATTCATTTGACTTCTACTTATAATAATATCATAATTTCATCTGAATAATCAATGAGAATTTTAGCACAGGAGCTTAGGAATATTAAATATATTGTACACTGAATAGAATAATAGTATTCCTCAAATTCCATTTTATTGTATTTAATACTGAGGAATGACTTTCAACCCCAAACTGCTTTTGCACTTCCATAAAATTATCTGAGAAAGAGAATCATCTTGACATCATTCAAACCCCAAACAGACTCTTACATTCTAAAAACTTACTCTTTGCTCAGTACTTTGCAGCTCAGCCAGAAGATCCTCCTACCCACTTAAACAGTAAAAAGCACTGGAAAGAGATCTTTTCGACTTCTTTAATGTGGAGCTACATCCTTAAGAAATCTTATTAACCTCACATCAGGGCCTGTACAAGCAGAGAGGAGAATTTGGAAATCCGGACTACTTGTGTTGGATTGCAAGGAACTGAAGGCTGCTCCATGTTAATGGGCACAATGAGTTTAAAAAAGATGCTGCACAGAAACACAGTAAGAATCTTGTGTGGAGAACCAGCGAGGAGTTACTCAGGATTCTGCTGTTGGTCTGTTATTGCTTTACAAGTTAGGAGCCCTTAAGCTAAATATTTTGTGTCAGGGAGACCAGCGGATGATACCCACTTTGTTTTTGAAATAGACTTACATGGAGACACCAAAGAAGACACCTCAAAATCTTTCTTTCCTGATAGTGTTTTTATGCTTTATCAGGTGAAAGGAAAATATGTATACAGGTTGACTGATCTCAGCACAAAAGTGTTCAATAGAATTTAGCAAATTATTAACTGTTGCTAAAAACCTGTAAGTCAGTCTTTTCCTTATAAGGATGACACTCTTAAACACTCATCCTGGTATCCAAACTCAGTTTTTGCAATTTTATTGAACCTACTAGAAGACTTCCACTGTTTAGTTGTTTCGGGGGTGTAAGGGTCCGCCCAAAGCTCTCATTTTGCCTCCTGATCGTTGGGACAGAGACTGGGACAGACCCCAAAAGACAGACCCTGGCCTGGCTAAGGAGGGAATGTTTGCTAATCACTGTAAGTGCTCTGCTCCACGCTGCAATGATTTTGGACAGGACGGTATTTACCAATTACTGGACTGCGAATGGTACAGCACATACCTGCTCCTGGAAACTGCGCTGATTAGCAACGGGCCTGCTCATGATGGCCCATAAATCTCCCTGCCTTTTGGCCAGATGCCACTCGCTTTGGAAAAAGACTTAAAAACTGNATTAGCACTCAATAAAAAGTGCTCTGCTGTGAGTAAAAATTGTAGTCCCTCATTATTTGTCTTTTTGCACACCGAGATCTCACAAACCATCTCATGATTTCTGCCTTATTATTAAAGCGGATCGTGACAGGGGGGTAGATTTACAGAAGACAGTAAATGGAACTATGAGGTAGGAGTTCAGTGGTTAAGCACAGAAACTAATGGTAAATTGATAAAATTAAGTTTTTTGTACTCATGCCATCATCACTAAATGACTATTAAGGAGTAATGACTAAAATTCACCCTCTTTGTCAACTATCTTTAGTCTACTAAATTCTATTCTCTCATTCTACTGAAAAATCAAAGTTTTTACATATGAACCAGTTGTTATAAAAGAGGATGAGCTATATTTAAATAAAAGAGAGCACATAGTGGTAAACTCCAAACATCTCTAAGACTCACAAAAGTAAATGTAAAGGTTCACAAGACACTTTGAAACCTTAATATATACTCGATTTCCTGCTCCCATTTAGCCTTCAAAACCACTCCACCATCACCTTTTTTATGGATCAAATATTCCATCCCATGTAAATAAGCACAGGAAAGGAAAATAGTGGATACAAAATCTGAGCACCATTCTTAACACTACCTTTGATTTTTAAACCTTCAGAGCATCTGAAAAGTCAGCATGTTTTGGTATTGTTTACAATTTTGTAGCCAGAAAACACAGAGGTATGGTTTTGCAGCCCAAAAATATGTTCCATTCAAACTGGTGAGAAAATACCAATTCTCTCATCCCAGCCATATTAATTCAGCAGCAAAACTAATATAAGAAATTTGTTAGTAGTGTCAAAAAGTAAAATATGTTATATTTTTAATCCTTGAAACTCTTAGTATTGCTGCTAAATTTATTTAGAAGAGATCTAACATTTCCATTACATAATTTCTCCAATATCAGTTGCATCAAGTAGCATATTTTATAGGCATCAGTGTTTAATTTGCAGACATAAGCCCAACTCTATTCACTGAGTGTTTAATGAGGTTAAAATACATATTACCAGATGGGAGTACTACTTATTAGCATTCTCTTCATCCTAATTGTGCTGTACAACAGTGGCACAGGAAATTGTTGATCAGTTTCAAATCCTGGCCCAACATGTTCTTTCTGAGTAGTCATTTTATATGACAAGATCTTTGTAATTATGTGATCAAGTTTAAATTCTGTACACTGTGGCACCTCTACATGAGAAGTGCCTGGCCTACAGCTCTCCAGAGTGTTACTGTAAATATTTGGCACTAGTATAGATTCAAGGATGAGAGTAAGGGTAGAGTGGAAGAATCTGATCAAACTGAAAATCTTGTTCTAGTTTTCCAGATGCTGGACCTCTTTTGCCTTGCTTAATGACAACTATGCATTGGTCATTTTTTCTAAATTAAAAAAAAAAAGGTTCTTCATTTTTCTTAATTCGATGATGAATAATGTGAAATCCTTACGTGCGAGCAATCGAAAGCTTATTTTTTGGATTTGGATATTCAGGTACCTGAATAACTATGAGTAACTTGGTATTTAGTTTGCTGTTTTACTAATTTCTGGATTGAGAGTAACAAGGGAAAAGAGTTAGATGAAAAAGTGATGATTTTTGAAAAATGATTATATATCTTAAATCTGGCATATCTGGTAGGGAACATTGTCACTTAGTATTTACATTGCAGAACTTGCAAGAAACCTCAACACACAGTAAAAAAAGAAATGGACAATCTAAAGAGATATATTGTCTGAAAAGCAAGAAAAGGAAAGTACAATTGTGTCGTCTTTTCACAGGAAAATGAAGAGACACGTAAGGTAAATGTCAGAATGAAAAGAGCAGTAGAAAGCTGAGAGTGCCTGAGCACATCAGCCATGAGTCTGCTCTTTATCTCATCTATAACCCTTCAGCTGCCATCAGTTCCAAGTGACTGATGCTTTCTGCTGACTCTGACTGGATATAATCTCACCAGCCACAGCCATGGGAAGTGAATACAGTCTGCTCTAAGGAGGTAAGCAAGAAACAGACACATCTGTGTGAATCAGCCCATCACTGATTGTGACCAGCTCAGATTAATCACTGGTGGTTTTCTGGCCCAGTGGCTATAGGCAGGTGAGACAAAGCTACATACTTGACCACCACCACACACATTATGTGCGTTTGTCTGTGCTTTTGTGGAATTTATTTTTTCTGAGGGTCTTCAAGATAACTTCAGACTTTGGGAGTATATCCAGGTGACTCCCTTACATAACTAGTGTAAGGCAGTCAGTTGACTGCCTTACTATTTTATCTGTATGCTTAAACTTCTGGGGCTGTAAGATAAATAAACACTCTAAGTAAAGCTGGGAATAAATACTGGCAGATTGAAGAACTCCAAAGCATCCAAACAAATTCTGACTTTACATCCTTCTTGGGCAACTTAAAACCCCAGGGTGCAGAACTTTTGAGACCTGGTTTGTAACTCTGAGAATTATGAAGTATTTTCATTGGTTTGAGCATCCATTGCATTACCATTTAGTTGGAGGATTTGAAATAATATACTTTTAGGTTTGAGAACCAGAATATTCAACAGTGTGACAATTGCATATCTTTGAACCCTTTCTGTTAAAACTGTTAACAGTTTTAACAGCAGCTTTGCTGTTGGTTTTTAGCAATGTAACTTAGAACAGAATCAGTCTATTCAGAATCAGGCTATTCTATTCAGGAAAAAAGTTTCAAACCAAGCAAAAAAAAAAAAATTCACGGAATGGTTGATTACAGGAGTTCAATTCCTTCCTGCAAGATCTTTTGGAGCCTTTAAAGGTACATAGAACTGCAAAAAAATGTGAAATGGAGGTAGGAAAAAGACCATTATTACAGACAGTAGTGGAAAAATTCGCTGAAATCCAAGAGAAGACTGAAAGGTATTCTTGGGAAATGTCATGGTCATGACATTCAGTTCTTTCATTTCTCCTCATGTAACTACTATAGACCAAATGTGGAGATACGGATTCTTTCAGAATTAGTACCCTTAACAAGAGCTTCTGAAAAGTTCTGTAATTAAATCCCAGAATCCTCTAACTGAAAACCATTTCCCAAGACTAAAAATAAGAAGAAAGCTTATTTCCATGAGCTACAGTACATGATAAAAGGGCTTTTAAATATTAAATGATATATGCATCCAATAAAAAACATATTCTGCATGAATATGCGTCCTATTTAGATTTCTCAGCACTTGCCTCCGATGCAGAGCTCAGTAGCTACTTCATTTGTCTAAGAGAAAACATAAATACACACAGTAACTACTCTCTTATTATTTCAATGAAAAATTTATGTCTTAGGCTACAAATCTAGGTTTTGTTCACTAGGTTTGCTATCTATTGGGAAATTAGTGTTGCAATGCTGCTTTTTGAAATTATTTTGGTGTTCAGGGGGAGAGAGAGAAAACATGAGGGAAAGCTGATTATTCATCTTGTTTTACATACATTTAATCCAAAACTACTTGTATATGCTATTTGTTTATAGCTCTAAGAGCAGTACCCCCGGTCAATATTATCAGTTTTGAGATGATATCACTCCTTATTTAGTTACTACTGTAACACAAGACATTTTTTTTTTCTTTTTAATTTTAATTTTAATTCAAAGTATTCAGAATTACTCAAATACTCTTTACTATGCTAAAAACACAGCAATCAGGATATCTGTTTATCAAGAAAGTGATAAATGTGCTCATAAATGGTTAAAAAATAAATTACATTCCTTGCAACACTATTAAGTTTGAGTGATGAATATGCCAGGAAAATTTTACAAAGATAAAACGAAATCTTCAAGAAGTTTTTGGCATTACTAAATTAGTATCTTAGTAGTAATCATATATTTGGGTTTGTAAAAGAATATATTGGGTCTGTAAGTCATGTCCCACCTACACTTCTGGAAACTACTAATTTAATAAAGATATTCAGTATTAAGATATATTCATTTTTATCCTATAAATTACTTATTTTAAAGCAAAAGTTGGCTAGTTTTGTTGTATTTCTTCTTTCACTACTTTATGCACTCCTACCATTTTGAAAGCAGGGCACACATCCTTGTTTTCATTACAAAAAATCTAAATGTACCCTTTTGTTCTGATTTAACAAAGAGATGAGACTAGATGACAACAGGAAAAATGAGGAATTTAAAAAAGATGAATATAGAAAGCACATAATAAATAGAAACATCATGCACCATTAAAAGTTACTCAAAAACTAAAATTCAGTAACAGCCCAAAGTGATGTCAGCTCTTGGCAGCAGACTCTGTGATAACAGGGACTTCCAGTCAGCTGGATCATAAATGTATTTCCCCAGAGAGGATCAAGATATGCTGTAAGTACCTGATAGATGCAAACATAAGGCAGTTCCAGTGCCAACTAAAACAGTCTCACATCAATACCAACTTTTAAAGACTCTTTTGCATGAATAATATCTTTTTGTAAGGGAAGTTTATCAGAGAGTGAAGTTTCTGATTGACAGAAATGCCTCATGAAGGAATCTGGAAACTGTAGCATGGATATCAATCTTAAAAAGCAATTTATGAGAATATTTTCACCCTTCTTACAGCTAAAGCTGATTTAAAATCACAATTAGGCCTAGGGCTCATTATGCTTTGGACCACAATTCTGACACACTGTGGGTAGTAATGTCAGTGTTTATAAAGAGACAGTTATGTCAGCAAGGTTTGACTTGCCAAACCACAGCACTACTGCCTAAAACTGACTTTTCTTCCATAAAATATGATACTAACACTAATGTACATTCATCTGAGAGGCAGTATCTCTCCAGAGATGAAACACTCCACTGATCTCCATCTCTCACTATGAAGAAAGAACCATAATTTCTCCTGTGAAATAGTAACACGGAGGAAGCTTCTGTCAAAGGGTCCTTTAATGTCATCCTATATTTGTTGTATACATTTCTCTTCTTTGGGAATACAGCTAAGATTATTCACAAATTCATGCTCCTTTTTTTCCCCCTGTTTGGTCTCTGTGATTATTACTTTATCATGCATATTTCAAAGAAATTAATTAGAAAAGAGACTGCTTGGAAAACATGCTACATAGTTTCCCAATAAAAGTATTAGCTCAAATTCAAAAAAGATTTTTAAAAAAAAAAAAAAGAAGAAACCAAAACCAACAAAAAAAAATCCCTTAACAAAAAACCCAACAAAATTTCTTGGAATTTCTGTGATAACGACTTTTTTAGAAACAATTTCAGCAATAGATGATATCTCTATATCAGCTGCAGCCTATCATACTAAAAAGCTTTTGCCAATTTGAGGCCTGTTTTAAATGCCAAATGCAGAGAAAATATCCTTCCTACCTCCAAGAGGTGTCTTCTGCTTCATATTTCCACAGTTAATGACATTTATTACAATGTTTGCATAGGGACCAGAAATAGAAATATTTATCCTTTAAGGAACAGAAGTGTTGAAAAAAATGTATTTACTCCAGTTTCATATATATTTTTTTCTTGCCTCTGTTTTTTTTTTTTTTCTTTTTTTTTTTTTTTTTTTTTTTTTTTTTTTTTTTTTTTTTTTTTTTTTTTTTTTTTTTTTTTT
>VXBU01018633.1:21686-98708 GCA_013400315.1 Bombycilla garrulus | reverse complement strand
CCTCTCCTCTCCTCTCTTCTCTCATTTTGCAGAATGAAAAGAGATCTCTTTCTGTTGGCTGGAGCAAACACCATTTAAATATAATGAATGGGTATGTGTATGTGTATGTGTTTAATTAAAACGCTTGAATATTTATAATTAAAAGTACAAGAGTTTAATAGTGTTGTGACTATTGGTTTTATTAGAATAGTTACAAAAATCACTAATTGTCTCTTAGCTGTAGATGAGTACACTTTTCACCCTCTAAAATTTTTAACATAACCCATCAATCCAATGCAAATGATTTTTTTCTTTTCTCAAAATCCTTTACAGACTACAGGTTTAGCACTGGCTTAGCTTCTCTTTTAGTGGCTGAAATTGCAGAAAAAAAATTTCCATCCTAACTTCCTGACAATACTGAAAGACGTCTAAAAAATAAATACCCTTTTTTCTATGCATGTTGAAGACACAATTCACACCCTGAAAATTTAACAGTAGTTCAGTTAATTTTACTAGTTGTTATCAATTGCCATAAACAAACAAGAAATAAGACCTCCTCCAATTCAGTTTTTGAATCAGTATTGCATTTCTTACTCTATTAATTTTATTTACTCCTCCATGATATACATGAGCAGGAACTATAAGGACCTTCCACACATGTAGTTATCCATTCTGTAGCAATTAACTTATTAAAAAATTCTCCTTTCTGCCCACAAAATCTTTTTAAAATACCAAAAGTAAATTTGTCATTTTTTGTTGACTCTGTTTAGTATTTTTAATCAAGTTAATGCAAGTTTTCTGCCCTTTGATACTCTGAAGCACTCAGTTTAATAAGGGAACCAGATCAACTCTCATGTTTTCTTAGAGGAATGACTTTGCCATACATTCAGAAATGGAAAGAAAACTTTCAAGCCATGAAAGTCTTTTAATTTGGCCTGTAAGGCCAACCTCCTCCCCCCATAATTTATATTGTTTGGATTAGTTTTCTTTTTTAATAATGAAGCATTTTAAGAACTGCTGTTTTCAAAGGACAAATCATAAAAAGTCAACATTGACAGTTATCGTGTGTCTTATGGAACTATTCAGTAAAAACAGGACCCTGAACTTGTATTTATAATATTTTATTCCAATATATATATATACTGTAGTCTAAAGTAAGACACCTTTCATGCTTTCTGCCCACCCTCTAACAGGCACTTCTACCTTTATGTCTTTCTGAGTGGAGTTTATAAATCCTTGTTCTCTCAGCTTTATGTGCATATCGAAACTACTCTGACAGATCACAAAGATGTTTTTGAGCCACATAGACATGAAGACATCTGGAGCAGAACAGTACAGATATTAGTTTCTGAAAATACGAGATGTAATCTGCCAACTACCATTTATAATATATTAGAATAAGACATTGCAGAACACATGCAAAATCATTTTGGAATGACTTTGACTCTTCAAAAGCCAGACTAAATCTTTCAAGCATTTTTCTTCAGTCTTTGGAGCTTCTCTTAGAGAAATAGCTGCATAGGACTGTTTCCTACTATGTGTACAGCTTTTTATTTGTGGACAAGAATAGGGAAAAAAATAAATGCTTTTCCTGATGTGATCACATAATCTCTACTAAGTGTCACATTATCCACATTTTGCTTTTCTTCTTAAATCTCTGTTCCTGCCCTCTTATTCATCCTAATAAACTGTCACTGCTCAAATATAAGCAAAAAGTCTAGGCAGTGCTAGCTGTGTGAAAATGCAAACAGTTCATCCAGCCTTAATTTTTCATTTTTCCTGGTGGTGTCAGAGTAGCTCCTCAAAAAACTGAATTTACTCATAAAAATCTAGATATTAAATTAAAAAAAAAATAAAGAAGCATACGCAACCCACACAAAGGAATGAGCCTATTTCTATTTAAATGAGCTTATCACAATGCAATTTTTGCCCTTTGCCTAGTTATTCATGAGTGACTTTTTGAATTCTGAATGCTAGCTCAAAAATTCCAAAAAACTAATGGAATTCTTTTGAAGGAACAAAACACCTGAAAATTCAAAACAGGAGATCAGCAATGCTCTGCCACTGCATGCAGGGGTGGCTGCTGGGGGTGGAGGCTGTGGCCAGGTGGGAAGGTGCTCACTCTGGCCCCACAGGAGCAGCGGTCCCCGATGCCTCTGTCTCACAGGATTATTTTTGTGCTGCCTCTCTTTCCAAAACTTGGCTCCTCCGCTGCTGCCACCTGAGTTTTGCCTTGGGTGGGATGGGCAGGTGGGTGGTTTGCTGGAGGGCAGGAACAACCAGAGCAGTGTTTGTGGGGAGGCAGTGTTGCCCTCAGAGGTACCTCCTGCTGCTGCACATCTTGGATGTGACACCAAAACATGTCACTGGTTTGTGCATTCATGGGGCAGGCTGGGCAAAGAGGATTGGAGAGAGAATGGCTTGGGCCACTGAAATCACAAACTGAGAGGTAGTAATTACCAACTCCAAACCACAAAGACAGGAGCCTTTCAGGGAAAATGCCAAGAGTCAGAGGGTGTGGCATGCAAGGACAGGTCCGGCATGGGACACCATGTGGCAGCTGGTGCTCGGGCTCTAATGCCAGGCTCAAAGCTGTGGAGGGACCAGATGTTCACGGGAAGTTGCACTTCTCTCTTGCTTGTGCATGGAAGAGACAAGGTTTCCTGGCAGAGCTATATGACAAGAAAACAAAAATCATCTCTCTCCTCAGTTCTTTACCCACATGGGCATTAAAGACTATTGACAGCAACACTAAAAATGCCCTGTTAGAAGATATGTGTAAGTACTGAAGAGAAACAGGAGCTTAAAATAAATTTACCATCTCTACACTGAAGCATCATAACCCACCTACTTTCTAATAAAACATTTATTCTGTTTACTGCAGCTCTCAAACCAAAACCTTTGTTTTCAATTAGGACTCATTTTTCTTTATGTTTAGTTTGCACAGAATTGAGAACAGTGAAGCATAAAAGGAAAGCTTCCAGTTGTCTTGTACTTTGTACACTTTCAAATAAACACAGAATGAAAAAGGGAAACTCGATGTTACATGTGAAGCACAGTTTATTCTAACTGCCAAAATTAATCAAAACAGCTATATTTTAATAAAAAACCCTATACTTATTTTTCACACTGCAGCTAGCTTAAAGAAATCCATGCTGTGATTCCATCTTAAGAAAACTTAAATACCATGAAAAATAATAACTATAATGTTGCTTTAGACATATCAAGGTAAAAGCAGTATATTTTTTTAGACCAACTGGCACATTAAGCCCCTGAGATTTAAAGACAGCCTTGTACACCCAAAAGCTTGTGGTTTTTTTCCCATCTGTATATTGTTTAAAAAACAATATTTCTACTACAGATTTATACTTGTCTACTTTCAAAAGCTGACATGAAATTTTGTGCTTGTTTTATAACAGCAAAGTATTATGTAGAACCAGCTTGCCATTTCCAAAGGTTACAACCATAACACCTGTGAAACCTTAAATTAGGATTCATGTGATTTAGATGTCTCTATTACAAATCTACATTTGAGTTTTTCAACTAAAGCCGTTGTATAGTCAAGAGATGGAAGTGGAATTCTGTAAAACTCAGATCATCTGATGTTCAATGCATCAGCATAACGAGGATATCAGTCACACCAAGGAATTGTCAGGAAGAGCAGCCAGCTCATAGGCCACTGGGTGTAAATATTCAACTTAGGTGAGAGGAGTATTACCTCTAGAAAAAAAAAGCACACAACAGGTGTGTTTATTTATGCACCATAAATAAACCTTTCACAACTTATGCTGCAAAGTATAAAGAGTAAAATTGTACTGTGGGACCAGTGGCTCCACAAAGGGCTTGCTAAGGGCTGGGAATGTTCATTGCCATATCGTGTGTCTGGAGAAATATAATCCTCCTGTTGAACATGGGAAGAATGCAGTGAGGTGAAATGGAATGATTTAGAAAACTCACAGTCATCTTTCTATGCTAGTTCTTCTGTCTTCCCTTTGTTTAAAGAATGTGGAGGAAATTCACTGATTTATATCACTCCTCAGTCATGTTTCTATGAAGTTATATCTAATATTTTTAAATTAATCCAGTTCTGGATGTGAATATAATACTCCAAAGCAAAAGGAAAAACTGCATTAAAGAAATGGAAAAATGCCATTGCTGCTTCAAATTTCTTTCTTATATTCAAGTAATGATTGTATGTTATCACGTTCACGCAGAAAAAAACAAGATAAAAACAAGCTGGTGAAATTGTTTTCCTATATTAAGCTCTCACATAGATAAGTAAAACATCAGAAGTTAAATTATTATATAATTTTGATTTAGTAATTTCTATTCCCTTTAACATATCTTTAATTTTTAAACTTTCCAGATAAACTACCCTAGAGTACAGAGTTATTTCTCTTGACTGATGAATTTTAGCTCTATTTTGTTCCAATAAGTCAGTAGGTGTTTTACCCTATTTATTCCAGTAAGGACTGATACAAACTGTTTACCAAAGTGAGTAAACTGGGAGGAACTACAGTTTCAGACATTCAGAATTAAAATCTGTACTTTATAGTCATGTAGAAATAGATGGGCAGGTTTTCCCCTTTTTATTATGGTAAAAAAAATCATCTCTTGTTCATCCTATTTTGGAGAGTCACTATGCAGCTACCATGCATTTTGCCTTACTGAAGCGTGAAGAAAGAATATTGAAATTACCTTTAGAAAATTGTTTAAAATTGCATGACAGAACAACCAAAAAATCATCAGGGTGATTTGCAGAGCTGAATTTTTTAAAAACTGATTTCAGTTTTTAAAATTAACGTCAGTTCTGATCTTCATAACCGGAAAGTCAAAAGATTAAATAGAGACTCTTTAAGTCAATGGGCAAATGGACACCAATCTCAGAGAAACAAAGATTTCAGTCTTGATTCATACTTGTAATAGAGTTCCAAGTAAAGATTGTTTCTTAAATTTGATATGCACTGTTTTCTATTGTTTACATACTATGAAATTTTGGGTAATTAATTAATACTATGAGACAACAGCATGAAAAAAAAGTCTTTTTTTTCCTTGGGGGGTCGTGAAGGGGAGATGACAATATTTCTGAGGATGTCAATACTCTTTAAGAGAAGTTACTTTTTTAATACCGCGGAATATATGTTAGATAACTGCTAAATGATTTTGAGGCTACTATTCTGTTAACACTGTCCCCATAGGATATTGCTATAGTTAAAATATCTTTCCTTTTCTGCTTTAAACAAAATTTTCTGCTTCTAAGAACAATTGCAATGATTTCAATCATATGTATTGTCTGGATTTTCTCTCTGAACATTTGTGTTACCAATACAGTTTTGCTTAGGAGCTCTGAGTTTAAAATTTGCCTAGCGCACTTGAAAGACACTTAAAGCACTGTAAAAATAATCTCCATTTTAAAGCTAAATATTCAGTTAGTCAAATACGTATAGACTGTTCTTAAGAATGTGTACAGATTGTTTTTATGATGGGGGCAACATAAGGTCCATGTGCTATTGTACGGGTACATTTTATACTCTGCTTCATTAAAGTACCATCTTGGAAGATTCCACTGTATATATAAATTATCTAAAGCAGTATAAGAAAAGCTTTGGAAATGACAAATGCAGTATTGTTGGATTTAACATACTCTAGGGGAACATAAACATAAAATGAAGTCTTCTGATTCCATAGCAATAACGTGGAACATTAAAATTCAACGTAATTTATCTACTTTTTTAAAGGTTGTTTAACAAGCATCTTGGGTGTCTTAACAACAGATTTATTTAATTTTGTGAGATATTATTGAACTACAAGTTTATATGTCTTTTATGTCTTTAGTAGTCACTAACGCATTTTTGTGATAAGATTTTGTCTGCAAAGTCTTTCTTTCTGTAGAATGTAGCTCATCTTAACAGCCTCACTACACTAAACTGAAACAATCATCCTGGTAGCAACATCCACTCACATTGTTTTTATTTCAATATTCTCATATGACTCATGAGTAAAGGGAAATTGACACACAAACAAACTTCCATTTTGGAAATGTCATTTCCCTATTTTTTTCCCCCTCACCTGATGTAAATAAATTTTTTTGGACCTATTGTTTTATCCTAGTCTTTAACCTTAGACACAATGCCAAAACTAGAAAAATCCAACATCTTCAGAGAAAAAAAAAAACTAGTATAAGTTTAAAGAGACATCAGGCATATAATAACACTTAGAAATAAACAAAATTGTTGTAAATTTAACAACAGTATGCACAGTAATTCAATGCACTTTTTGCGTAATATCTAATTTATTAACTTAAATTATCTTCATTATGACTATGGACTAAGATTTCTTTTATTGCATACCAGTTATTGTCACAGTGCCTAACTTTTACTGTCACCGTACTGTCCACAGGGAGTACAGGACTCCAGCAGAAGTCATGACTGCATCATCAACTGCTTGTGGCCACATCCTGGAGGGCTTTTGGTAAATAACAGAAAAAGAGCAGTATTCTGTGTATGAAATAGGTTATTGTCCAGAATGATGAGCCTATAAACACATCGCCCAAAGGGAACATGTTATTCCTCAGGTCGTATTTTAGGGAGAGAAAAGTTTCCCTCTAAAGCCCAGAGTCTGTTTTATTAAATAAGTTTTGACCACTCTGCTTTGCCTACTTCTTTGAATTACTATCTAGAGGATCTTTTCTCTACCCTAATTATGATAAGAATAATCTCTAATAATTATAAATGGTCTTTGTGAGTGCCTCAACTCAGCATATGACAAAGGCAGAAATGTAAAAAGGTCACCAGAAGCAAGGTTGAAAATTAATCTGGAATTTTTTCTTCCTTTAACTTTTGCCTTTCTTCTTTGGCTAAGTTGCTAAAGCTGGTTTTCTAATTCATCATTTCAATTTATAACATAGAGTACATGACATCATCTGCACTTCTTTTGAAGCAAAATACATAAAGCTTTCCTCATTTCTGTCTTCACATAAGGCTGGTTTTGAATAACCCTCTAAAACCATTTACAATAAATATGTTCAATGAACAGTTATAGAGAGCATTTTATCAAATATCAACATAATGCTTTGATTATTATTACTCAAATGAACACAGGAAATTAATTTAGACCCCTGTTTTCAGGCATATTAAAATGATTGCACTACAAAACAAAATCACTCATTTCTAATTTTCAAAAAAAAAAATCATCCCACCTCTTCAGCCATAAATTTGTTAAACTACAGGTTTTATGCATTTTAAAATGCTAGGTTCGTATTTTGAACATGCTGCTTTCATAATGAGTCCATTGTTTGCTTTATATTTTATTAGGCTTTGCACTGAATAATGGTAAATAGAACTTCTATCTGAGTATGTCCTGGAATTGAATTAAATTAACGATGAACAAAAGAAATGAACGTCAGCTCTGATAATTACTAGGATCAGGTGAATCAAGGAGTCACTGGGTACATTCAATATGGTTCATACCTGTCATTAACTTCAGAAACCAAGCAGAGTCTGTGCTAAAGCTCTAAATGCTTAGAAAACAACTCTCTTTGTTCTTCAATACTTTTCTCACCTAGCATCTGCTAAAAATAAAGAGGAGCACACTTATGGCAGCAGCTCTCTGCTGTCTGATGTATTCAATGAGAAAGAACAGCACCCCTGGGAGGAGGGGAAAAAATGGTGAACACTTTGTCTCATACAGTTAAAATTCCACTTAGAGCTGGCTATAACCTTCAAAATGTGTTTGTGTGTGTGTGCATGTCTGTCCCTTTCAGGTTTTTTTCTGCTTTTTATTCACAACGTATGGTGGCTAGCTGTATGTAAAAGATCAACACGCTTTGAGCTGCAAGGCTAGATATATAATTTAATCATAATTATTTCTTCAAACTATTTATTTTTACAGAGATCTGTTCAGCTCTAAAAATACATATATACATGTAATCATTTAAAATTTCCCCTTACACTAATGAAGACTAAATCTGTCAGAAAGCAAAAGAGACCAAGTGTTCTTGACATAACCCAAACTTTAAGCAGCACTAAGGGTTGACTACAGCATACCTGAATGAGAAAAATTGCATTCCTTTTTTTTTTTTAGCTAAAAAGAACTAAAGATGAAAGAAGTCATGGGTTGAAGATGGAGAAGAGTAAATTGGCACTTTCAAGACTATTGCAGAAATTTGTTAAACCAAGCAGACTGAATTTAAATAACAAACAAACAAACAAATCAAACACCAAAAAACAACTCTGACAATTTATTATTCCTATATCTTGATTGTAAACATGCTGGAGTCTGTAAATATCAAATTGTACTCATTCCAGCAGGAGTTGTTTCCAAAGGAACTTCTTGAAGTCTACTCATTGAATAAAGGAAACAAAGGGTATCTCTGAGGAAAGAATTTAGGATTAAGAATGTACTGATTAGCTCTGATTCCATCTGCAAGGCATAAGGTTTTCTTACTTTTGACAGAATAGAAAAAGTATTTTAATATTTAAAACTAAACCAGAATAAGTAATGTTCCAACTGCAAGGCTGATGGGGTCTGTTTGCTTTTGATGTTCATGATGGAGAACTATATGTTATTGCAGTAGGGACGGATATATTCTCTCTCAGACACAGGCTGGACTTCATTTGACCTGAAGGAAACCCTTCAAAAGTAGAAAGAGTTTGCAAATGCCTTGGTACTATGAGTAAAAAAAAAAAAGAATATTATTAAACCTAATATTTAAATAAAACAAATCACTGAAGGAAAGTATTTTTGACCCATGTTGTGCACTATGACTAAATTAACACTATACTTTTCTAACAGGATCTTTTCCCAAAACTAAAAATATTCTTAATTAATTATGTCAGAGACAACAGGTATGCCTTAATTAAAATTCCACATATAAAAGAAAACCTGCTAATCTGAAGCATAAAAGCTTACAAATGACTTTGTACATCGCAGGACATTTTAGAATGCATAGTTGCATAGCCACAAACCAAAAAACCTACCAATTATGCTTTTTATGTGAATATTCGGATTAGTTACAAGCTAACATAATCAGCGTATAAATTCTTTTTTGCAATGCAGGGAATTTTTAGGTCCCATCTCATAACAATGAAAAAATTTATTCAAATCACTTAGACAATAATATTTTTTTCTGTGTAAGATACAGATCTTCAAAAAAAAAATTAAAAGTTTCCATTAGGATCAAAGAACAAAGCAAAAAAAGCCCAAAACCAACAAACAAAAAAATGAGCCATAAAAGAGTTGTTACTATAAAATTGTACTGTAGAGGTGTACCCAAGGTGGCATGGAGTGCTTATAATTTAAGCTAAGGGGCAATTTATTTTTCTCATTTTTTAAAAGGAAAGGAAATTATCTTTTTTCATGACTTGGGGGTTTTCAACTGCTATACTTAGATGAGATGGATACTGCCTATTAAGTGAGTTTGGTCTTTTTCAAAATGTGGAAGTTCCCTTCTTATTTTTCAGTCATTATGATAAATAATGAGCCATTCCATGTTTCACTGTGAGGCACGCAGATATTCAAGGTGTAAAGCACGGAGTTTATAATAACAAGAATATACAACATCAATATTAAAAAGAATATTTTTGTAATTACATCCATAGTTAATAGTCTGTAAGAGCAGCAGGTTTCCCTAAAGGAGACAACAATTGTGTGGGAAAAAGGAGGGAATCCTTGAGTGGTGACTGTCCACTGCTGCCCAGAGAGAAGAGGTGGTGAGGAACAGGTGGAACAAAATTAGTGCTATGAGTAAATCTATCTGCTTGTTCTGTTTATTCACATAATATTATTAAGATAGTATGAGGATACACGGTACTACTAAAGGAGTTTACTAATTTGGAGGTTGTCCTTAAATCTGCTGGGGTTTGCAGAGGTGGAAATTGAATATTTCCCTCCCTATGAATTCATTCATTTTTAGCACATCAAAATCAGCCAAGTCTCTTTCTGTCTCTGTCTAGTTAAACATTAAATACTGAACTCCTACCTACACTACAAGTGATGAATTACATTTTTTTAAACTGTTGCTACAAATAGTAACGTGAATCTAGTTCCAAAGCTTTTTCCCTTTCTCTTTTCTGTCAGTCTGAGCCTGTTGAAATTCTGCTGTACAGTGGAGCACCAACCAAATGGACAGAAGGGATCACTTAAAGATGCAGTAAATATGTACTTTTAAAATCCAGGTATCAAATATTGCAAAAGATAATTGACATTATTCTGTTACAATGCACACACTTGAATCTTTCTCTGGTTTCTTTATATCAGAGTCAATCAAAGAGAGTATATGGATGTTTATTGTGAGGTTAATCACTCGACAGTAATTGCCTATCTGTACTGACCAAACAAATCACTGCTATACAACAACAAAGAGATCCTGGTTATTGAGTTTAAATTAATATGATTGATTACTTGAATCTCCCAATACAACATAAACGACATAAACAACATGATTTCCAGACACATCCAACAATGGAAAATTGCATTCCCTAATTGACTATAATTTCTGTTAATGTGGAGAGAAAATGGGATGCAGTGAAAGAGAAAACAAACTTTTCACCATTAAAGGAAACTTGCAATTCAACCTAATGCTTAACATAAGTGTGTTACTGGTTGCTTTTGTGCCTCAGATTTCTATATTAGATATGAAAAAAAAAAAATGATCAAGAACAACCTATATAATTATTCTGGAAGACTTGTTTTTTGGTTTACTAGATATTTTGAAGGTGTAAGAACTTATACATGCAAGCCTCTTTGTCAACAATATAGATCTAGTTCACCTCTAATTTGCCAGGAAAAATCCTCATTCTGCCTTCTTTTAGGAAATATACCATGAAATTACACAGCATTACACAGATCATGAATCATGATGTACTCCTACCTACCATTGTAATTGCATAATTGTAAAAGCTCATTTTTTACCTTATATGTATGTCTGCTACATATTTTACATAAGTGTAAAATGTAAGTTAGAGGTCTGGTGAGGAATTACAAATTCAATGGATCATTCTTCACATTGTTCTGCTGCTGAGGACGTTACTTTTACAGTATATATTTTTTTTCATTGACATGCACTTTAAATATTGACATGGTAGTTTGAAAAGCAGTTTATATTAAATGCATCTTATGCAAATTCTGTTTGCTGAATTATAGAGTCTATTCATGGTACGTAATTACTGTGTGGAACTTCATACTTCAAAATGTTTTCGAAGCCAAGACTAAATGGATTAAAAAATAATCAGACTAATGCAAAACAGGTTAATTGGCAACCACAGCGCATGACAACTGAGATCAGGAAGTTCTTGAACTATAAACTAGAGAAAGAGGGGAGGGAATAACAGAGGAAAAATGCTCCTGTCCCTCATCATGTGCTGCTCAAGCACCTGCACACACTTGCAATGGTCTCACTGGGACAGAGCCACTGCTCTTGGGTTGTGTCTGCAGCTGTTCTCATTCACAAAGACAATTCGAGCTTATACCATGGAGTTATTGCCACAGCTCTTTTTATGTCCCAAGGAATTTAATCACATGACAGAGTATGATCGACATAATGATCTTTTTATTTTTTTCTGTAAGAGGTGATTCTTTACCTCTGGAGAGGTAAATTCGTTTTGAATTTTCCTATTCCTTGACAACACTTTTCACTCAAAAAGAAAAAAAAAATAAAGAAAAAAAAAGAAAAAGGAAGAAAGAGCTGCCCACAAGCTTTTGGAACAGAACAAAACTCAGACCTGTATTACAGATACCACTGTGAAGTATTCAGGACAATTTTAATGTCTCAACCATTCACACCTAGGCACACAGCAAAGTTGTGTGCAAATTATGCGACTCAAAAAACCACACAACTTGAACCACAATATTCGGTGGCTCTTTTTTCTAAATATAAGAGATAGAAAGAGCCTGTAATTACCTGTAACTGTCAACTCCGTAGTTCTTCTGACAACAAAGAATCCATATTTTAGCTCGCAAGTGTAATTTCCAATGTCATCCTCTCTAACTTCCCGAATGACAAGAGTGTCCTTTTTAAACACAATACTTGATCTCCATGTCTTCGATTTGCATTCCTGTTTAAAGAGAATATAAAACTTCAGGGATTTGTGTTCTTACACTTAAAATGGACCACTGTAGACAATGCTGCTCAAAGTCAAGGTGGCTGGGCAAGAACCCAGGCTAGTTATAAATGTATATAAAACTAAATATGTAAAAATCCAGTCCATTTAGATGTTGGTTAAAACTAATTTTATCACCTGATTTGATATTTATGACTCTGGCTAGAAAAGGGAGTTGATTCCTTTGGTGGTTTTTTTTTTACATGAGTTTGCTGAGTGGCTCACATTTAATTTACTTACTTAGCACTACACTTGTGTCTGCAATCTAAGACTTTTTTATTACCGGCAGCTCAGGCTGCGGGGGATAATTTTTTTTCTTTTAAATTCAATAAAAATATATATATAATTACAAAATGTAGAGAAACAGAAAATGAGAATGAGGAGTAAGGATGCTATATATCTGTTTCTAAAACCATCTTAGAATCAAAGCTCTCTCAACCTAGAAAATGTGCATTCTTAATATTAAAATAAGTATTTCATGACAGACACAAAATCCAACATGAGGATAAGCAAATAGTTGGGTACATCTCTCCTATCTTAGGTACGCTATCAGTTAATTTGGATGTTATCTTTCCAGGCCACAAAATTTTACTTTTTAGGTAGCATAGTCTTGTACACTATAATTAATTCTACTGCACTCTCCACAGGCAACACTACTCGTGAGAACTTGGCTCTTAAGTAATGATCTAGAAAGCATTACACAATATTGAAATGAACTTATTGATAAAAAAAATGAAATTTTATTTGCAAACCTGAAGTTTTGGTAATATTTGCTGAATTTTATGCTGCAAAATTAAACCGTTTATTCAGGAAAAGCATATGTATATATCTCATACAGTTTACTAAAGGAAGCATTCGGCTTTCTCAATTACTTCATTCTTTCTACCATTGGTTCTGTTGTGTTTTCTTGACAGAATTAAAAACAAGCTTCATAACACATTTAGATCAAGAGAATCATAAGAACATTGCATAATATATATTTGAAGGTATAAATCTCTTGCATTCCTTACCTTATACCACAGAATTTCAGGCTCCCTAAATGGAAATAAAAAATCCTCAATTTCAGGACATGAGATTTCCTTGCTTTTGCTAAGTTCAGCTTTCTCAAAATATTTCATCTTTGAATTGTAGCAGAGTCCAGTGTCATTTTCACCCACCGTCAGCGAAATGGACACTTTCATACAGTAAGTTGAGTTTCTGTAATGCAATAAAAATAAAGAAAGAAAGTCTAATAAATTGCAACTCAAGCAACACACCAAGAGCCACATATTTATCAGCACTGAGTATGCCTTAAATGGGAAGTGGCAACATTTCACAGACATTAATCGAAAAGAATCTTGCGATCAATTATTGAATGAAGGATGTTTCAGTCTAAGGCACTGCCAGTTTGTTGATCATAGCCTTCAATGCCCCTACTGCCAGGACAAGACGTTCTGCATTACCTACAGACCATGCGCTTGTGTTCTCTCTTGAAACTTGTTACTATTTCTGCTTCTGGATGTTGATAAGCAAGGCGGACAAAGGCTAGGGAACTTTGTCTGCTTTCCTACATTCCACTATGCGATTCAATCAGGCTAAAAGACAAAATTGCTTGAAAAGATTTTTTTTTTCCATTTGAGTTTCCAGGTGGGAAGCAAATGAGTGTATAAAAGTTGAGTACTCCCCAGGAGCACACTGTGATGGTGTAAGATTTCTCTCCCACTGTTCTGTAATTGCATTTTACCCCTGACCTGCTGACAGAGGATCCTGCAGAGAGCACTGAGGGAACCTTCATCTCCTTATCACCATTCTCATCCTCTGTGATTGCTTATTTATAATGGAGTTGTGTGTATCAGACATGGCAGAATCTCAAATATCAATTTCTTAATATCTATTTCCTTTTTCTGTTCAATAAGAGGGGATAGAAATACTTAAGGATAAAGAATAAGAAAACGTAATTCAAAGAACTCTAGAGTCCAATTTTCTACAGAAAATGTAATCCTGTAAGTAATTATTAAATTAGAGAATAGTCTTAGAAACATAAATTTTTGAACAGAATGACCCTTAGCTATCAATCTAATTAATGGAATTGTAAGGAAAACAAACACAAAATTATTTCTTTATAATGAAGTAGTAAGTATAATTTGTTACCATATTTGAGAATCTGGCTGTACAAAGCAAATAAAAGTGTTTAAGCTTTATGCAAATCAAAGAAAGGATCCACTGAATATGGATCATTCTTGCTGCATTTAATCTGGTAAAGAGCTAATTCCCATTCTTGCCTGTATATGCAATGGAAAATCACTCACTTTTTAAGGAATCCTTTTTCATTAGTATAAATGATGTTATTTCTCCATTAAGGTGTTACTTGGAATATTTTATTTATTTATTTGTGTATCACGTGTCTTGAAAATATCATAAAAAGTAATTTAATTCTGTTTTTCCGAATTGGTAAAATGCTTTTTCTTTGTTCTTGGAAGACTCATCCCTTAGAAACAGGTTCTGAACAATTCATCAAACTCTGAGGTTGAAGAGTAAACTAACTAGATGAGAGTGTCCTGTTATTGGATGACAGGGAGCAGTATATAGAGAGCTGTTTGGCTATACAAATTTTACACTTAGATATTCTCTTTAATTCCTTGCTTTGTATTTAAACATAATGTTTTTTTCATGTTACTGAATCTCATTATTTATATATTTCTAGAAGGACATGTCAGGGGAAACAAAGGGAGAACACTTCACTGTCTTCCCAGTCTCTGAAGAAGCAAGGTTAGTAAAATTTTTGCATAGGCTTCCTTCAGCATTCGGAGTGAATTTTGCAAAAATTATGATTAAATGTTTTGATGTACTGAAGAATTCTGTTCTGCAACAGTGACAATGTCAATTGCCAGAGACAGAATTTTGTCTGAGGCACATCCAAGTTTCCATCACAACAGCAGATCCTTTAGCAGATGCAGCTAAGATTTCCTGTTCCATAAGAGAAGCATTTTGGAAGTATTTCAGAATGTTTAAATTCATTGTTTGAAGTGGGTCTTTCTAAACTGTCACATACAAGATACTGAAAAATTTTGGGTGGATTTTTTCAGCTGAGGAGAAAACTCTGTCCCTAACAGAATTTTCTTCCAAAAGCACAAAGTACCGCAAAAAAACCCAAAAACCTACAGTTCCAGATGCCCACCGGTGACACAGACTTCCTTATTTCAATTCTAAATACTAACTGCACTGTCAATCTGACTCATCCCATGCTCTGTGTCAGAAACCAAGGCTGTTGGGGTGAAACAAAACTCAAAGAGGTGGGTTCAGAAGGCAGAGCAACACACAGTATGAGGTAAAAACTACAAGATAATGGGCTCACAGCACAGAAATAGAGAAAGAAAATTAGAAATTCCCTAGGTAGGAATGAAGAAGAAGAGGGTGTGAGTTTGTTGATTACAGCTAGAGCATGAAGGATATAGTAGATATCAAACCACTCAGGCAGCAGAAAAAGTAGCAGGTAGCAGAGCCCTCTGGAGCATGCACACACTGCAGAGGGTAAAAAATGCTCACGTGTCAGAAATAAGAAAGTTTTCCATATGTCTCTTACTAGAGGGACCAGATAAGAAACTAATAAAACAAATGAAAAATCCTACTACATGAGTTTAAGGAATTTTAAAAACTGGAGCTGGCCTAGCTAGCCCCAGCAGGTCACTGCCCCCACAGTGGCTTCTGGAGCATTCATTCAGGACAGCAGTTCAGAAACTTCAAATTCAGGAGTCCCTTTTATTTGACTTGTGTTTTATTTGTAATTTAGATTTTTTTTCTCCCCAAAAACTGTTTCTCCAAACTGTACTTTAACTCACTTATCACATGATACTTTTTGGGTGTTACTTTTGATCGTTTGTTTGCCTTTGTTCTTCCTGAACATAGTGATAAGAAGAGGTGAGAAATTATCAAATTTTAATAATCTGACCAGTCCAAATGTTTGCAAGTATTAAAGTTAGCAAGAACCTTTTCATACATATAAGTGAAGGTTTGCATTTTCATCTGTTATTCAGTAGATTTTCAAGTGCTAAAATAATGAGATCTAAAGGTACAAAATACAAAAAGAGGAAGAAAAAAACTGTTTGGTGGCTTTTATTTAAGACAACAAACCATTTAAATCAAATTTATCTTAAAACAAAGTTAAATGAACAGGTAGCTTGTTAGAGAGAAAAGGAGAAGAAGAAGAGACACAAGGGGGAAAACAGACCAGAGAACACACAAAGACCAAGAGAAGCTTCTCCAAACTTTAGCTTTTTCAATATTCCAATTTACATTTAAAGGAGTTTCTTTGAGAACTAAGCACTTAAAGCATGGTTTCTTTATAAATACATCTCTAAAACGGGCCAGATGGGTTTACGCTTACAAAACTGCTGTTTTTCCTCAAAAAAAAGCTCTGGTAATTGTTGGTCTTCTCTTCAGCCTCACCAAGGAGAGCTCAGTGATGGATTTATACAGCTCAGTACTGTCCAGGAAGCACCCCTCAACATCCCTATTCATGACAGAATGGAAAGTGGGACTCTTCCTGTTAACTTGTCCTCTCTGCTGCTTTGCCATTATGCTATTTACCAGGGTAAACAAACTGGAGAGAAAACAGGAAGCCAGAAAATCTCTTATGTTTCTCCTCATCTTACAGAGCAGGAAAATAACTATTTTCAACTGAATTGGAAAAGTAACATTATTTCCAACTCCTTCAGAACTGGACATTGAAAAGAAGGTCTGAGAAAACTCTTCTTTTTGCAGTTTTATTTTAAATTTTAATAAGCAGACTTAGCCATTGACATCCACATCCACTTTATATAAATGCTCCACCGCATTTCTGGGAAAAACTTTTGTTGACTTCATTAATTAGTTTTTTCATGATTTTGCAGACACAATTTTGTCCTTTTTCAGTCCAAGTAACTTCTGTACAGTTATTTGGATGCCTGAAAGCTGGAGAGAAAAGAATTCATTCAAGACAGAAACAAAAACACGTTATTGATAATCTACTCGTGCTCTTGGCCCGTGGCTCCAAAGGCTCTTTGTGAGCTTTTAAATTTTCACACAAAAATTTTTAAAGCAGCTACATAGCAGCAGGGGTTTTTGAGGACACGCCTGAGGCCTTGGGCACGTGGTGAGGGAGAAAGGCCAGGGCAGCCAGGATTCCGCTTGTGCACTGAGGTCCCCTTGGTGGCAGGATCTGATGGCCCCAGCAGGTCCCTGCCCTCGCAGTGGCTTCTGGAGCACTCCTTCAGGACAGCAGTTCACAAACTTTATATGCAGGATTCCCTTTGATTGGAGTTGGGATTTGTTTGTTATTTTTGGTTTTGTTTTTTTGTTTTTTTCCCCAAGCTCTGGAATGGCTGACTCCCACCTTGCTGGCTCTGATATCTGAAATTACAGATTGCCTTTTCCACAAAGCTTCCTGAGCCAACAGAGCTGCAAGTGCTGGGGCAGTGCTTCAGCAATGGGGAAAAGAGAAGAAAAGTGTAGGGAGATGGACAGAAGCTGGCTGGAATTTTCCTCTGTGCCTTAGAAATTATCTCCTGCTTCCATACCCTGGGGGGCCAACCCAGTTTGGAAATTGCTTTTTGACCTCAATTGAATTACATAAGCACTGATTTCTTTCCTCAAGGGTCACTTAATTATGTGCATGATACTATGAAATAACCCAGTGCACATGAGACTCCAGGACTATTTGAATACCAATACTCTGCAAGACACTTGTTTCAATAGGTTTGAATTTGACACACCAGAAAATATTGTTTAGTTTTAATGCCTACTTCCATCCTTGGAAGCCAAACCTTCATATTTTATCTTTTTCTGACACAAGTGGTATGCACTGCCATCCTGAGTTTCCCCTTCTCTCCAAACCTGTCAAAAGAGAATGTCAAGATAGAAAGTCTAACTGCATTAGAATAATGCTTTTCTTGTGTAACAGGGAGCTAGTGACTGATGTGAAAGGCCTTTTATTGATATTCTGAACAATAAAAATTAATTAAAACTAGCTTTTACAAAGGGAATTTAATTTTCTCAATCTTATAATACCCTAAAGTTTCCTTTTTTGGGTAAAATAGAAAAGAAATGTAAATTTTTATGTTACTAATTTTTCGGTACGACCTCTGTCTTTTTTTAAAATCAGAGTGAAACTTATTTCTTTATGAGAACTAAATTCAATCTGATATTGATTTCCACGTTTTAATAAAACTTCACTTTCTTAGTAAAAAATACTCAAAAAAATTATGGCAATAACCTTGATTATGAACTTGTTCTGGCAATTACATGGAAGACAAAATTACATAAAATTAATTTCCTTAATTTCTCCAAACATTTCTTTTCACATTAAGAAAGGTACATTAACATAAAAAAGTCCATTATCTTACTGTACAGGTATACAAAAATATTCCTATAACGTAACTCTGTCTGCACTCCTACATATATGAATATAAATCTAAATAAATTTTATTTGAAGTTAAAAATTTCTTACAGAGAAAACGTGTCTATATGTCCATAAATACATGTCTATAAACCAATCCTGTCAGTATGTAAAACTCATACCAGAGGTATGTCATTCAAGAAAATTACTATATAAAAATTTTAAAAGCATATTAATAGTATACCTATATGTTATTTAGTATGAGAAAATTTCAATTTAAAAAATAAATTTCTATTAACATATTTGGTATCAGAAATTCAGAGAATAGCACTTATGGATTGCAGGTAAAAATGTTAGAGGTAGTTAAAAAGGACAGTAATAATTCAAAAAAGCATTGTACTGCACAGGGCATAGAGGGTGAGTAAAACATTGATTGCCACTAGTCTGAATTTAATTGCACATTTGATATTTTAGTGATGGTTACAAGTTTAGTGCTAAATTAGCTCATTTCAGTAAGACTTCCCAGGATCATTAGTGAAGAAATTTTGGGCCAGTGAGTCATAAAGTGCTAGAATGGAGATGTGTCAGAATGATTCTAAACGTTTTCACTGCAGCAGATCAGTGCATATTCCCAGAGGAGACAGAAATATGAAGAGCCGTGCAAAAGTGAACCCTTACAGATGAAAATCCCTTTAGCTTCCAAAAAACTGCAGTAGGGAGATAATGCCATGGCATGAAATGCCTCTAGATATACCATGTCCTCATAATACAGGAGATGATGGCACTTGCTTTTTCTTGGGAACCAATGATGCTGAAGAAGAGTAATTTTTATACCCCTACTTAGCAGCATATGCCAGAATAGCAGAAATGCTTCTTTCAAAAATTACCAACTAATAGATTTATAATATTTCTCCCATTTCTTTCATTTACAGAATTATAGAATCACAAAATGTTTGAGACCAGAAGAGAACTCTGGATGTCATCTTGTCCAACCTCCCCAATCAAGGAGTGCCACTTAGATCTGCTTGCCCAGGAGAGTGTTCAGACCGCTTTTGAATATCACCACGAATGGAGACTCCACAACCTTCCTGGGCAACCTGTGCCAGGGTTCAGTCGCCCTCACGGTGAAAAGTGTTTCCTGATGTTCAAATGGAATATTCTGTGCTCCAGTTTGTGCCCATTGCCTCTGGTCCTGCCACCAGGCAACACTGAAAAGAGCCTGGCTCCATCCTGTTGGCACCCTTCCATCAGAAATGTATATCTGTCAGCAAGATTCTCCTGTGCCTTCTCCAGGGTAGAGTCCCAGCTCTCAGCCCGTGCTCACAGCAGAGATGCTTCAGTTCCTTTAGCATCTTCATGCTTCACTGGACTCTGTCCACGTTTCTCTTGCACAAGTGAGTCTGGAACTGGACATTGTACTCCAGAGGTCTCACCACTGCTGAGTAAAGGGGAAGGGCCACCTGCCTTGGTGTGCTGGCAATACTTTGGTCATTCAGCAAAGCTCATAATTTGCCTCTTTTGTTGCAGGTTCATGTTTGACTTGGTTCATATTTGACTCATGCTCAAACATTGCTGGTTCATGTTTGACTCGGTTTTCACCAGAACCCCCAAGTCCTTTTCTTCAAAGTTGCATATATTTTTGTTTATGGAACATCTGTTTTCTCGCGTGGTTTTTCACTCACAGGAGACAGAGGGAAATCGTTAAACAAAAAATATTTTTTCCAAGTATTATATAAAAAGGACAGGAAAAAAAATAGGGTTGGTATGAGAATGCCTAGAAAAAAATGCAGACATTTTGAAGGTAGAGATCCTTAAAATTATGTCTACTGTATGGTGCACCAGAGCCTGCTCCTGCAGCTGTGCTTCTGTGTTCAGGAACAATTGAATGTTCTGACATCCTGATGACTCAGAAGGTCAACAAAAACTGGAATGTCTTTATCACCAAATCATCCCTTTTGCAAATGCAACTGGCCTTCTTTTATAGTACTAAAAGTGAAAACATTGAAAATGCAGTGCTGCTAAATGGCTTCTCCCTTGTTTCCTCTCTTTGCTTGATGAAGTCATACAATTCTCAGATAAAGACAGATCCTGTCATTCAGTCACAAATGCTAAGTGAGTTTTCTATTCAGCTGTTAAGCAGTTGCATAAAGAATACCCATGAAGGTATCTGTCTTGTTTCCAAATGATTAGATATTTATCTGCTGCTAACTCTGCATGAGTGTGTTATTTTCTGAATAGAAAAGTTACTCATTAATGGTAGATAGGGACAGAGATATCCAACAATTACAACATTTATTATAGATATTAGAGGATGACATTTGCACATGAATAAGATTCCCTTGAAAATCTCTCCATAACTCTTTCCCATATGTACCCAGTAAAAATGGGAATACATAAAAAAATCATCACATTTGTTAGGCTGAAGGCTGTTTCCTAGCATACTGATGACACTTTTCCAGACTCCTGAAAATTCTCTAATGGGATTTAATGACAATTCTGTATTATAAAACCTAAATAATTCCTAGAATTATGACAGGTACATTCACTGAAAAAAAAAAAAACAAAACCAAAAAGAACCAAACAAAACAAACAAACAAAAAAAACAAGGAAACAAAAAGCCCAAACTCCCCCCGCCAAAAAAAACCCAAATAACCCCATCCCAGAAAAACCACAACCCCTACAGTTTTAGTTATACTTGTTTTACACCTACTTTGGTAAGAAAAAACTATTCAGATATCAGTCAGTCTTCCTTACCAGTCACAGGATTAAAAGGAGAAGAGTAGTATGACATCTCAGTAAGAGCATTGCTGTGTGCAGATTGAGCCAGAACTCAAAAGAAAGTAGCAATTTTCTGCAGAAAAGTCAGTGGTTGGAAAAGCTGTTACTGCTACTACTAAGGCATAAATTTAGAAATGTGCAAGAATTTTTATGAAATTTATATGACTGAAGACCTAAGAGCAAGTCCTGAATTTCCAAAGGCAATAGGATTTGAAGGAACAAATCAATAAACAAAGGGATATAACACAATTTGGATTTGTTCTTCATTTGAGGACCATAAAGGACACAGGAAACTTTGCTTTTAACCACTTTTGACTGTGTTCATACAAACAGCTTTACCTCAAAACAGTTTTCAAAATTGTCTCAGTATGATCTGTAATGATGCAATAAATATTTTTATTTCACTCTAATTTTAAGCACTAAGATGTGATCCTGATACCCCTCAGGCTGTAGCTGAAGATCAGAGTTATGGAAGCTCAGGGAATATAAACCAGTATTTGCACTGCGTTCATATCAACAGCGTCCCTGAAGACAAGCATGGGCAAGCAAGGACTTTATCCATCTGAGCTACCAACTCTGCTCAGCTCTAAAAGTGTTCTCATTTACTCCAGAAGAGGAGGCTGAGAAGCCTCCGGAGCTTCTATCCACTTTGCCATTATGCAAGTGTACTAAACACTATCTTAATATCCATATGGTCAAGAGAAATTGTAGAAAAAGAATCATCTTTACAGAGAACAAAAAAGAACTCAGTAAGCCATTTTAGGTAAACATTATTTGAGTATCTTTGGAAATATTTTATCGAAGACGGTGAGACAGCCAGAGAGACACACTCTTTGTTGTAAGGCTTCCAAAGAATGAGTTGTGTCTCCATGCTAAAGAATTATTAACTCCGTTTTTCTACAGAACCCCCAAATAAATTAATTCTTGTTTTCCTCAGCATGAAACCAATACCTGTGCACCTTCACTCCTAATGTCACATTTCCATCTCCAGTGATTGAGCCTAAGTACAACACAAAATATCTGAGAATTCAGCAGAGCCTCAAGTTTCAAATATATCAAATTATATTATTACTTGTCCCATATTATTATCTGCCACCAAGGTCAACAAGTCTGATGTGACAAATGGAAAGGTTTCAGAGGCATTGGCTGCCCAAACAAACAGAGTGTGAGGATAAGGCACAGGCAGGTGCCAGACACTATAGCTATATATTTTCATTTCTTGATTTATCTTTCAAGCTTGCTGCTAAGTGTCATCCTCAGAAGCATGAATCACCCTGAACATCCAGACACGAAAATCCAAAGTCATATGAACAGCAGCAATATGAATGTCTGGGAGCATTTTAACACAGAATCCTTGAATAATTTCACCTAAATCAAGTGTGCTTGTGTCAGCTATTTTGATTTCACAAAAATGAGGTTTGCTTTATATGTTTTAATTCATGCCTCAGCCATAAAAGGTAAACTGAACAAGTTTAAATACATTTCAGATAATTGAATGTCACTTCTTTTTCAGCTGGACTACAATGCAACATTTATGTGCCAGAGTCTTTATACAGCACCTTTCAGCACAGATGCAGGAGTGACATATGTCTCTCTCTCAGACATACTTTTTTCTTGGTGGTGGACTCACAGAAAAATCCACTCCATTTGTGAGAAATGCAGAATCTCCACTTTGGTTTGTATGGCTGCTTCCTCCTACAGCAGGACACGGCTTCCAGCTGGGGTGGTGATGCCAGCTTAATCATCTGCTGTTCTTTGTCATCTAGCTTCACCCACAAATTCCCCACTATCTAAATATAGGAATAGCTGTATAAAAAAGTCCAATTCCATTTATAAATACACTTTGGCTCAGAACCCTGCCATCAGTTTTTACAATAGGTAGAGAACGAACGAATATATAAACTATTTATGAGTAGAAAACTTAACCTATATTGATATTTATGAAACACATTTTCTGGTCTCTATTTTTGTTTCTGCAATCTATTTCAGTCCCTTTTTTTTTTTTTTTCTTCATATGGGGAAAGAACAAAGAGAACCTGTGAATTCCTGTATTGATGAAACACTTCATCATATTTTTCCAGGATTAATTAATATCCATTTGATCAGAAACATGACTTCTGCTTACACTCTTGTTGTCTTTGTTGGAATCAAGTGCATCTAGTAACCAGAGGGATGAGAAGGGGCTGCAGCACATGCACCAGGTTCATCCAGCAGCCAGGCTAAGCAGAGGTACCCCACAGGTGGGCACACACACACACACACACACACACATGAGCTCACAGGGCTGCTCACACAGACACACCCACACAGATGCCCTGTGCTTGCTGAAATCATGAGCTGCAGAGCTGACCCAGCCCAGCGCCTCCCCTCCAGCTGATCAAGTTGAAGTCAGCTAGTGGAATACACACTTACACAAACACTTAGTGTGGGTGCTTCCAGCAACTGGCTTTAGGCTCTCATCCCAGGAGCTGGCCCAGGTACACTGCCTGCCCAGCTGCTGGCACTGGCACATGAGGTTTGCAGTTCCCACCAGCTGCTGGATCTCAGACAGCTTACCCTGCTCCCCAACCAGGCCAGCTCAAAACTCACTAGCACGCACCGACACCTGCTTACTGCAGGCAACACACCCACATGGAGAGCTGAACTGCCCTTCCGTGAGAAGATGGGACAAATTATACAGCTCAAGCTAGAGTACCTACCATCAGCATATTTACACTGAACAGCATTTTAACTCCTTTTCCTACTATTCGCTTGCCTTTTATGTTCTGCTCCATTTCTCCCCCACCCACTAGTCTCTCTGTACCTCTGGTCCTTCCCCTAAATAAGACTCATGCATCCTCAGAAACACTTCAAAAGATCTTTCAGCAATATATTTTACATAAACAAAAAATGCTCTTCCTCCCTGCATCCCACAGGAAGCCTCACACACGCTTCAGTCCAAAGGCCTTTCCAGGAGGGAACATCTCCAAGTGATTGGGTGGTTTTCTGCTTGCAGGTCATGGGGATTTATTACCCATCTCTGCTTCTCTAACCCCTCACTGAGCCTTTGTGCTTTCCACAATCATCTTTATGCACTAGCATGTGACTAACTTGGCACTACATCTGTGATAGCAGACAAGGTATCAGTATAGTCATTTTAAAACAAAGACCATCAGCCTGTTCTCAGAGACCATACAGGGTAACATTCTTGACAAGTTACTGATTTCTTTCCAGTATCCCTTGTTTTCCTAGCTGGGTCTTTCCTTGACTCTCTTTGGAAATGCTCTCTTCTGCTCACTTAGTCACTTATGGCAAAGATCCCATAAGGTTTCTCTCTAAGACTATTTTTTTACATAAATTGTTCACTGTCCTTTCTTTGCTATTTAATAAAAAGATTTCAAAATCACAGCATGTTGTGGCAAAACCAGTCAGTTTGTGAGTGCAATCATAACTGCTTTTGAATACTTCATATTCAGGTAATACTTCTTTCTAATGATTTTCTAAAACCTTCTATAAACCAAAGGAAATGTACACAAAAGGTCTAATCAGTTTCTGCATATTCCTAAAAAATTTGAAATACATCTTCTATTTTCTTAAACTTCAGTTTTACAGCAGTAAAGCTTTCTTCTACTGGGTTTTTCTCTGAAGTTTTAATTTCCTTTTACCTACCATTTTTCCCCCATTCTAACATATTTGAACCAAGATTTTGTCTACACTACGTAAGCATTATGTTTACATCAGTTTATAAATAATTATAAACACATTTCTTTAAAATGTAAATATTCTTTTTCTTTTTCTTTTTCTTTTTCTTTTTCTTTTTCTTTTTCTTTTTCTTTTTCTTTTTCTTTTTCTTTTTTTTGGTGAACAAAAGAAATATAAAATACTATCAAAAATGCCAGACAAAATTTCAAGATAGAGTAATTATAAGTGTCACCAAAAAAAACTGTACTGTGAGGAGGGACTGAAAGCACACAAAAATCAGAAAAGTCTTTTTATTTCTGAGCCATTTAGGAGTTGTTTGTTTTTTAACAGAGCTTGTTATGGGAAATCTTCCATTGTAATTATGCATCAGCAACTGCTCTTCCATAATAGTGATGCTTTCTGTATAGTTTTTCCCTTTCCTCTATTTTTTTGTGGGAAAAAAATAACTCATAAATATTTTAGTTTCCAATTTTTGAAAGATGAAGAGCAACAGTGAAATGCTGAGGTCTTTTGGAGAACAAATTGTCATACACCAAATAAAATATCCAAGAAAGTGGTTTCTTAACCTGCGCAAGACATTGACATAACACAGATGTTTCGAGGAACATGACTTTGAAGCCCTCATATTATATTCTGCTCCCTTCACCTGCAGGTTAAAATGTATGAGATAAATTTGATGCTATGAAGACAACAGCAGAAGCCCTACAGTCTTCAATCTACAGAGATAGGTTTTTCCATCTAACATGTTACAATTTCTTGCTCATTGGTGTTAGTGACAATATTGTTATTGTTATTATAAAATGTATTGACAACAAAATATTTGGCCTTTAAGAATTTATTTGCACCTTCTTTAAGAGTTCACATTAAGTCACTAAATTTTCTGTTATTTTATTAAATAACACCTAAATAGCACCTAAAAGTAATATTAGCACATGAATCTTATCTGTAACAGCAAGATAAAGGTTCATAGAAATAAAATATTTGGTTTCTCCTTATTCCTGCTCAGACCATGGAGCTAAACCAAATTGTAGGATGACTTAATTCCACAAATTGTGGGGTTTGTGTGTACTTTTCCTTCAGAGCATCAGCAAACACAGTTCTTCAAACAAGATGTGTACTTGAAGGAAAAGCCAGATCCAGTGGTTATATTGGTTTAAAAATAATGGAGGCTATGTCATTATCTATAAGATAGTCCCAGAAAGCTCTTGAATTTTGGGGGAATATCCATCCTTTTAAGATTTGTTGTAAGCTATTGTTTCCAGAGAAGCAAGACTGGGCACATAAAAGCAAGTCTGTTTTGGGAAGATTTTACTTATTTGAGCAGATTTTCTCCATTTTTGTGCAAGCTAATACAGCTTCATGTCAGGAGTTATGAATTTCCCAGCAGAGAACAGAATTTAATTTTTTTTTATTATTATTTTTTTTTTTTAGGGAAAAGCTCTGCAATGGAGATCTGTTCTTGTATCAGCTCAGCGACAGCTCATCATTCCTTTGTGACTGAAGGCTGTGCTGAACACTTAGCAGAACTAGACTTATTCTGTTGACAAAGCAGAATTTTGCCACAATCTGCTGAAATGCCCAACCAGAGGAGGGATAGACGGCCTGTTCCAGCACACAGATTCCCACAAGACACTTCCCTGCTGTAGTTCCCTGCACAGCTAGACTCAAGTCTCAAGTAAAAATATCAGTGATGGTTTCAGCCAGCAAGATGATTTTTGATATTGAAAAGCAGAGGGAAGTCCCTACGGTAACATCCAGCAAATGCACATTTATATACTGATATTTAATATTTTAAAATGAGGATAATTTTTACCATTTTCTTTATAAAAGCATTGCCTTGATTATGTCAATTAAACAAAAGTAGCAAGTCCTTGACATAAATTATTATTATATACCTTTAGCTCTACCTTTCAGTGTACATACATTATAACTAAGTTATTAGCTATATGATTATATTTTTTCATTGTGAATGCAACTCATTTACATGTCCATTATAGACTAGTGTTTCCCAATGCTTGACATTTCAGACTATGAAACATGCCTTCAATACTTTCAAACATTATTCTCAATTATTAAATCTCATTGGATGGGTTGAAATTCAGAGATGTTGCTATGAGACATGTCATGAAGAGGCTCAGGAGCCCCTACATGCAACATGGTGTAACCTGACATAGATAAGAAAAAGGAAAGAAAATAAAAGAAAGAAAAAACAAATTAAAAAAAAAAAAAAAAAAAAAAACAAAAAAAAAAAAAAACAAAAAAAACCCCCNCAATGTCCCCAAGGCTACTGAGGCCCGCAAGTTAAAACACAGGTATGCAGAGATCCTGCATATCAAGTGAAACTTAGAAAAGAGTTGTTATGTAATCCCTATATCCTGTCTCCTCACCAAAAAATCCCTGAATAAGATTGTTTTTTTTTGTGGGGAAAGTGTCAGATCTGACTGCAGCACCACTAAAATATCATTCTTTTATCACTTGCCCTCATTTCAGTTTTAATAAGCTCTCTTGGCTCTCTTATCTTTTTATGTTCACTCCACAGCAATTAAACAGAAATGCAAATGTCATACCCATTTTTATAATAGTGTCTCTTATAAAACTGCAATGAAGACAGCAAATTATAAATCTGTTAAATAATCTATCTTCTTTTTGTCAACAAAATCTAGCTAATATGAAAATAATGCCCCTATATATACCATACATGTGTTTGTGAGTTTTATGAACACGGGAAGATTTTTGGTTACTATCCCAGCATAACTTCAGAGGAAACATTAGACTTTGAAAGCTCAAATCAGTTAAATTAGGGAGGGAGAGTGTTTATGAATATTCAATTTAGATTTCGCAACAGCTTCTCTATTTGACCCGTGTAAAAATTACCACCTTTTTTATTCACTAAATACAAACATCCAGTAAAGTGATATTGCATTCAGAAAAATAATGAATAACCATTTAAATCCAGATGTGTTTTCATAGAGCCATCTTCCCTCTTTAAAGGAAAACCTTGCCAAAGGAAAAAAAAAAGGCAAGAAAATTCAGATTTCTTTTTCTCTGTCTTTGAAACCAATCCAACAATCCAACGGAGGCACAGAGAGTACAGCACACAAAATAATTCAGTAACCACCCATCTTGAACAAGGAACAACATGCTGTCACAATGACAACATCTGATCGTTACCACCAGTAGAAAAAATCTCACCCAAACTAAGTGGGGTACACTTTGCCACTAGAAGTTTTCTGACACAGAATGCCATCTGCCTTCTGCTCAGGTATTTGCCTGTGGCCTCAGCCAAAGGAAGCCAAGTGTTTCACACTCCGTAATACATTTACCTCATAATTTGTAAAGTGTAAAAGTGTTATTTTGCAGAGGAGGAACTGAAACAGAAAGACTACGTCCCCACTCCTCACATATAGTAATGTGACAAAACATAACAAAAATAATTTAAATCTGGGTCTAAACATTTACCCTCCAAAATCAACCCTATTTCTAAATTAACACTCCACAGGATGAAAAAACAGAAAGAATATATGAAAGAATAAGCTACCTTCCTACTTTATTCGCAACATCCTTGTGACATACCATTTTTTCCTCCACTTGCTCAATCTTTATACAAACTATTCATAGCTGTGTGTAAAAGCAGGGTGGTAACATCAGGAAAACAGCAGGAGTGAAATCAAGATGCAGCTACACTAACTAGCAGGGACTAAGACTGTGTCAAACAGCAGACAGCTTAGGAGAAGAGCAGGCAGATAAGAAGAACCAGACAAAATAAAGGGCTGTATTGGGTTTCTGTGGCAGGGTGTTAGCAGCAGAGGGCTGCAGAGGTGGCCTGTGTGAGATGGGACCAGGGCTGAGGCAGATCAGACCCTGTTCCAGCTGCCTCCAACAGATTTGCCTCAGGACACAGCTGAGCTCAGCAGCCAAGTGGGCCATGTCCCTAGGAAAGCTCATTTAAGAATGCATATCATAAAAACCACAGTAAAACTGCTGTGGGAGAGGATTTAGAGAAAACTGGGAGAAACAGCCTTGCAGACTCTAAGCATGGTGAAAAAGGAAGGGGAAAATGTTCTCTAGGTGCTGGAGCAGAGAATCCCCTGCAGACGACTGTGGGGACACAGGCTGCCTCCCTGCACCTCATGCAGGATCCTGCTGGAGCATATATCCACCTGCAGCCCATGGAGGTCCCCACGCTGGAGCAGGTGGACAATCCATGAAGGAAGCTGCAGCATGGGGACATCCTGTGCAGAAGCAGGTTTTCTGGCAGGAGCTGCATTTCATGGGGAAACCATGCTAAAGCAATCTGTTCCTGAAGGCCTGTACCCTGTAGAAAAGGTCCATGTGGAGTAAATCATGAACCACAGCCCACAGAAGAGCCCACAGTGGGTATCCTCATGAAAGACTGTATCCTGTGGAAGGGGTCCCACATTGGAGAAGGGTAAAACTGTCAGGAAGGAATGGCAAAGATGAACTGCTATGAACTGACAGCAACCCTCTCATTCCCCATCCCCCTGTGCCACACTGGGCTGGTGAAGATGAGGCAGAGGACTTGAGAAAGAGGAATAAAGTTGAGTCTGAGGAGAAGGAGGAGACTGGGGGGAGCTGTTCTTAATTTGTCCTTTTTTTTTCTCACAATCCTACACTTAATTTTCCCACAGTCAAGTCTGTTTTTCCCAGGAAGGTAACTGGCAAATTATTTGTTATCTTGACCCACCAGGTTTTTCATCTTATTCTTCCCCCCGTGGGTGGGCATATGGCAGCCAGGCAAGTTTAACACACCACAAGGGCAAATCATTAACTTCCTAATAGCACTGAAAGTAATTCTGAATCCCAAAGCTATGATAAAACATTTGGGTTTAATTTTTATTGCCGTTTAATTCTCTCATGATATTTTATTAGTTATACTATCCTCCTCAGCAATACCCTCATATATTAAAAAATTACTTTGTTTTAAACAGTCTATTATATATTGTAGGCCTGAAAAATTAAACATGAGTTGCACGATTTTCTGCAGAGTTACAGAATGAACACAAAGATGACATGGTAGGCAGGAGCATTACTTGTTTAAGCACCACTGTTGGAGACCAGACAAGAGCATAACTTTGTTGTACAATGCCAAGTTTTTTTAATAATAAAAGGAAGAAAAAAGACCATAAAATGTAACATGACTGAAAAGCTGTCTTTACAAAGACGAGAATAAAACCGCATTGCAAAAGAAATGTTTTGAATGAAATTGGGGAGTCACATAGGAAGGATTGTAAAAGGATTGTATCTACAACTGGGTGAAGTCAGAGCTCTTTTCTAAATTTGAAGTAATTTATCTTGTCTATTAATTTTTAAGATGTGTTTCCTACTTTCTCTTTATCTAACTATTTTTGACATTTTAACTTTTTCTTCTTGTTTTTTAAAATCTAGACTGCAGCAATAGCAAAAACACCTTGAGTGTTATCTTAATTTGTCATATAAAGCACTGAAGAAACAAATAAATATGGAGTCACACAACTTTTCAATAGTAATTCTCAAATGCTTTCCAAAACACTGGTAGCACTGGCTCAAAGATGATGGGTCTTGAGATAGCAGAGTAGCTGCAGGTACAGTACAGAGCCACCTCTCCAGTTTGCAACAATACATAGTTAGTAAATGCAAATTTTTTTAATAGAATACTTGGTGCTTTTCAAAATTACTTTCAACTATCACTGCTGTTAGTATAGTATTAATAATGACACCAACAAGAACAACAATAAACAACTAAAAGACACAAAAATAATTTTAATTGATGGATCATTCAAAATTAATCTCTCCAAAAGACATGGAGCAGTCCTCCTTAGCCATACTTTGATGTTGTTATTCAAACACATTGCATCTCTCTGTGAAACTTCTATTTCATTTAATCTTATGTCCTAATTAGCACACAGGAGTAACTCGAAAGGAGGCCAAGCAGCATTAGTGCACAGCAGAACTAGCAGAGTTACTGCTCTAGGTCCCAAGAGGGAGTGTTCTTACACTGCATGCAAACAATCTGGCCAGCTCCCTAGGGAAGACGACTGAATGGGACACAGCATTCTGTATTTCTAAAAGGTTGAATGAAGAGTTTGGATGCTTTCATTTCCTAGCCAACTGAAGCAACTTGGATGCAGCTGCTATTTACTAAGCAGGCTGGCCTCTATGATCACTTTAATGGGTCACAGATACCCAACAGTAAACACATATAATGTAACACAGACTTTAACAAATTTTTACAAAATCTGTCTCTCTCTACACATCAGTTTTAAACCCACTCTTAAAAATTCCTTTATAGTGAAAATTAAGATAAATCCCATATGGTTTTTCTGTGTTTCAAGTATTAGAATTGTAACATATTATTTGTATTCTAGTAGCGTCAAATTCGCCAGTCAAAATGAATGCCTCCCTATTTTAGGTGTTGTGTATAAACACTCAAGAAGAAAGCACATGACTGAAGGTCTTACATAAAAGAAGAACAGACCTTTTATAAAGAGAAGGAAGACTGCTTAGGACAAAAAGCTACATGGTTTGTTGCACTTCTTGTTTCAGAAAATGTACCTTTTTTTCTAAAATTGAAAAAATAAGTAAGATGAGTGTGCTTAGACTGAACCGGTGACAGGTAAATCACTGAGAAAAAGAAAAACCTGGACTTTTAAGGAAGTTTTTGAAAAAAATTGTATCTTAAGGAGAAGCAGAATGTAGGCAGAGAGGGCAAAAACCCTGACAGGAAGAGAGACCTAGAAGAAGGCCAGCTCTGAGATGAGTGATCTTTGAAGTGTCACAGAAAAGTTCTTCATGTAAAGACAGTTGCAATGAATAGGATTTTTTACACTTAACTGCATAAGTCAGTAGCCGGGACGTTGGGGGTTTTTTGTTTCCTTCTTTCTTTTCTGTCTAAGGAGGAAGAAAAAGTTGAGCAAATTCTTTAAGAAATCAATCAGCTTGATACGTGCCTTCACAAGGACTTAATTAGACTCCAGGTCTCCTCTGCTCACCCCACAGCAGCTGAGATTGTAAATGGGAGTATAAAGTCTCCTGAGTCGCCTGTGTGCAACACTGGGAATGCCATAATTTATCTGGTGAGTAGGAACTGCTCCACGAGCAGGGTTATCCAGCACACACCACACAGAGGGGCCAACACCCCTCGTGGAACAACACCCAGCACTGCTGCTCGAGGCCATTCCTCAGACTGCATTTCTGAGTGCTTTAATATCCCAAAGTGAAATAAAAAAATCTTGTTACAATTGATACAGGGTTAGGGAATTGGATTCTTATGGAAACTATTGCAAGTAGTCAGGAGAAGCTGGTGGATCATATCTTAAATTCCAGCAGCATTTTTGTCTGAAGAGCTGAGGACAGAAAAAGAAACTCCTTAAAATAATATTAGCTTACAAAATAAATCCACTAAGAGCTCCTGCCGAGCATAAAGACCCATAAGTAGACAAGGACAGGATAAGCTGCCACATGAAGTGGAAGCTCTGCTTCAGAAACAAACAGTAACATATGTATTTGTCTGGGTCTTTAAGTTACAATTAAGTCAACATCTCATGAGATATAGGCTAAAGAGAGATGTTCACTTCCAGATAGTATATTTAAAAAATGGGAAAGACAATACAGAGAAGATGTGGCAAAGACATCCTAAACCAGCCCACCTCTGTGGAATTTTAAATACGTTCCTCTATCATATTGGAGAAAACACTGTGATGGCACAATTTCTTGTTTTCAGAGAAATTAAACAGAATAGCCTTGAGAGCAGAGAGGAAAAAATCCTCACTTTAAGAATTATTGCCTTTGTCAGCAGCTGTTACTCAAATTTCTCTACATATGGTGCCAAGAAAAAATATGCTTCTTCATATATGGTACAGTACAACACTGTGTAATTTTGACAGTCAGACATTTATTTCTTAAATTCAGGAGAATATAGATACTAAAACCGAGCAGAACTTAAAGTTACTTAAAAGAGTCAAAGCTAACAGTGTAAAAATCCATATGCCAATATAAAACCCACCCAATAAAGTAACAGTTGTGTACTCAGAAACAAAATCACACAGGATATATAAACTATAATAAACAATCTCTAGTGACTGCAAGCAGACACTCTTCTGAAGAAAATCAAGGATTAAAAGAAAAATATTTTCCATGTGAAAAAAAAACAAACCTGCAATTACTTTGAGGAATTCAGGGCTGCTCCCCAGGTCTGTTTTGGGTCCAGTCCTGTTTAAGCCTTTATTGATTATCTGGACATGAATATTTAAAATAAAATTTTTCATGGTATCCATTCCTTGGATTTTGAAAACTTAGCCTTTTTCTACTACTCTACAAGGTTTCAGCATTGCTAATTTATTTTCAAATAAAATTTTTATCAAATATTCAAAATTCCTTTACAGTAACTTAGTTTATGTTATTTATGCTTCATGATTAGTTTTCACATGATCAGATACTAGATCTGTACATTTCTATATTAAATTTCTTGCTCTTTAACTTAATAACCAGCAATTTATACCTCTATATGCAATGTTATCTGCTCATTCTGTCTTTAAATGTCAGCAAGTTTTCATATGACAATGTGCAAATATTAACTGGTCAGAGAATAGTAAGGATAAATGCCATAGCCAGGGGAGTATTAAAAATCATTAAAGAGATAAGACTGACATTGTCAGCAGAGCAATATTAAAAACTAACTCTGAAACCTTTAAAAATTTAATTCGATATTTTACATAAAGAAGGAAACTGACATTTTACAAGCATAAAAATGACATTAATGTCCATAGATAATTTATATAGAATATATTAAATTCATTAAAAAATTGAGTAAGGATCTGAGAGGTGAAGGACTTGAATAAGTTTAACCAGGATGAGTTAAGAGTAAGTTTTATTTGGCCTTTCTTGAATATTTCCATGAGTATGCATTTTTCAGTGTTTCAGATACAGCAGCTGAGCTCTGAATACAATTTTGAACCATGAAATCCACATTCCACTCCCAAAAAGAAATCAAATCAAAAGACTGCCTATAAATCAAAATCCTCAATCATTTAAAGTCTATATTGGGATCTGATACCCTCTTTATCAGCTTTCTGAGTGTTGCTATTATTACATGGAGACATTTCAGAAGGAATGGTATGTTAGGAAATCTCAAAGGCATTTGAAACACATTATTTTCCTAATTACTAGTGGTCCTCATTGGCTTGTGAATTCCTCCCAGGGAAATTTGGTACATGCACTTCAGTAGCGCAGTCAGAATTTTATATTTTGTTTGGACATCCCTGCCCTCCTCAGACCAGGGATTCAACTGTCTAACCCACAAAGATATATGGGCAGTGTAGCTCTTAAAGATGTGTTAAGTGGAGAGGGTATGTATTTGTATTAATAAACTTTGGAATTATGTTGTATCAGACTGCCTAGAAAATAAGCAACAAAATCTGAGTAATTTTGTTCCACTACATACTTTATTTTCTTTGTTTCTTTTTTGTAAAGGATAAGCATTACAAAATCCTGAGGACTACATGCTGCTTCTTTCCTCTGCAACGGAAGAAAGTAATAGTTAGGATCAAATAAACCCTGGAATATATCCTGCAAAGTAATGAAGTGTCATCTGCCTTAGAAAAGCCTTTGCTGACTGGGCTGCTCTTTACCTTTGCAGAAGTCATCAGTATATATATCAAATTTACTGTATACATCAAGTTGTGTGCTTGTGTATTGTGCTCCATGAAAATTGTTTCTTCAGCTGTTATTCTTCTCTGAGCATACACTTTTGGCTGCAACTCCTATTGATTTTCCCAGTTAGGGATAGGAACCAGGCTGTACAAAGAAGTACTCTGTTATCACTGGTGGGAAATGAACTGTTTCCTACTTCATCTTTCATATAACCATCCACTGAAACACCCATCCACAATCACCTTCGCAAACACTTCTCAGCGCAGGAGAGTCATATTCTGGATAATTTCTTAGCTCTTTACAATAATTTCAGCAACACAGGAGCAAAAAAGAATCAAAAGTGAAAGGCTGTAAGAAGTGTCCATAGAAAGCCCGGACTCCCAGCTGAGCTGGTTTTCTCTATTGTGTGTCCCTTTGGAGCTGCTGTATGGCTTTGGTTCTACATGAGGTGCCTTATGTAAGAAACTAAGGCCAAAATAAACCTCTCTTTTTTTACCATTTCATAACCAAATATCCTTATTTAATCAGACTACCTAAAGCATTGTCTGTATTGCCAGACACAGGACATGCATTCTTGACATTTGTGTTGTGTTCCTGTCCAATTTACGATATGTGTTAATTGTTTCTATATTTAGTACATTTTGTGGTATTTTTACATTACTAAAGTCATCTTCAAGATTCCCACTGAGATCTCTACTTTCCTATTTTATTGAAGATACAGATATTTATTTCTTTTAAAACACAGTGCGTTTTTTTTTGCATGAGACTAAATGCCAAATATTTAACTTCTTTTTAAGTTAATATAAAGACTCTTTAATAATGCCTATCAGGAGTATATTTTGAATTTTGTTAACATCACCTGGGTATGTCTACCCTAGTGATAGTAAATACAGTAGAATAGAATATAGCATTGAATAATCGTGCACGTAGACTAACAGATCTAAGCTATTTCTTTGATTTTCAAGATGTGAAATTTTAATTAATTATAAAAAACACTCAGACAAATTTGATCTCTCTGCTGCTATGTAGGTAAACAGATCATTTATAGTAAACAATTATAGAATATTTTTTTGCAGACAGAGGCAATTCTACTCTACAAAGCTGCTTCCATACTGAAATAAACATCAGAAATCCCTCATGTGATTGCTTTTAGGAAATGTATTGAGTGAGAATAATTGACTAATAAACTCAGAAGCTCATTTTGATTATATGAAACAAAATTTTCTCTAGGTTATCAGGTGATGTACAAAATCATACCTTCCATGGGGTTCCTGGTCATAAAAGAAAGGCCACACGTAGATAAAAAAAATAGCCAAGTATGGTATTAAAGCTGTATTGTCTATACAGCCACTACTCTACTGATTGGCACTTGAGATGTGCATTGCATGTGGATAAAAAATAACGAATGTATTCATTGTGGTGAGAAATTCACAATAAAAGATAATTAGGAGATAAAAATCCTGATGAAACACCTAAGGAATAGCATACAAATAATAGAAAAACAGGATTCCAGGTTTGCATCTGAGCTGTTCAGTAGTTTGACTTCACTGAACACTAAAAATTTCAGCATGAGAAAAAAATTAGTATGTATTCTTGCCATTAGCCACTGCATTTGAATAAGATGTCCTGCAGTACAAGCTCAGATTTAAATGTGTATTTAGGGTTTACCAAGTAAGCTAAAGGTAATTTTTTTAGTGACAGAGAGCAATACGGGAATGGTTAGTATTAGAAGTCAACATTTTTCAAGTGGCTGATCATGAAAGACCCCAGAATAGCACAGTTCTTCACTATGATGAGTAGAATGGCAACCAAAATCTTAAACTACAATCCTATAAAAGGACTGCATGAGAAAGATAAGTCTGAATATAGATAGATAGATAGAGAGATAATAATTTAAATTCATTATGATGAAAAAATTTTCCTTAAGATGTTAAGTCAAATCCTGTCAAAATATTAGTACTGCTTGTGCCAGGAGAGACAACACCTAGGTCATGTGTGGCTTCCTATGTGTGGGCTCCACCATTACTGAAGAATATACTGTCATGGAGTATTTCCCAAATTCAGCCATTAATTTCCCGAAACCTCATAAAACTTCTTGTAATCTTCATTTTTTCTAGGTTTCCCTCATGATCAATAAATTCTTAAGATTGTCGTATGATGAATTAAAGATGAAATTTCTGCTATCTGATCCAAAATCATAAAAATACAGGCTCTTTGCAAGTATCTGCACATGTAAATGTATACTACTACTAAAAGGTCGTGAAAAATTCTGCAAACTCAAAAAAAACCACTTTACAGAATTGACCAAAATGCCTCCATTGATCATGCAGGCAATGCCATTGCAAAACTATGGAGACATCATTATTTGCATGCCTTTTAGAGCCATTTTCATGTAGTGTTATGACTGAAAAACAATTAAAATTCAGATCTTTAGAGACCCAATGGCAATGCTGTCACAATGCAATTTCAGACAATTCAATTTAGATGCTGCAGCAGCTGCTTTTCAACGAGATTTTGATGTTTACCCAATTTTGCTGCTGGGTTAATTGAGTCATATTGAGGTCAAGTGGCTTGTCTGCAATCACCCAGATGTAGGCTCACTGAGAATTACAGCCCAGGACTATTACATCTATAAACCTCTGTTTCCCCCAATAGGGCAAAAATACAGACAGAAATAAACTAATCAATGAAACACTCTCAGTAGGAAATTATGTCAGCTGCTACAGCAGCAGATTACTTGGGTTACTTGTGTTACTGAAGAATAGCCATTAAGTAAAATGGAAGTAAAAACATTAACATGAAAATGCAAATAACAGAAGAACAAAATATTTTAGAATTTATCTCATCTTAACAAACTGAATTATTTTAAACATACCAACAAGTTAAGCTTGAATAATAACCCAAGCAGTAAAGTTTAAATAAAACCTCTTCCTTTTGCCACAGGACAAAACAATTTCTTACTGAACTCATTACATCAACTGACTGCTTCGCTGTCTAAAAGCCAGAATTGTAGGCAATGTGAAAAAAACACTTGCTCAAACAATAGCTTGAGTTCTCAAACCATTAATGGATTCAGCTCAGCTGAAACTATTCTGGGAAAAGGTGTCAAGGAAAACGGCCCTAGTGCAGCTGCAATCTCAGCTGCAGCAATAAATAATTTAAAAATTGTAACTTTCCAGGGGCACACATAAATAATTAAAATTTGTGTATTTTTACTTTGAATATCATATTCTTCTCACAAGACCCTATTTCAAACTATTATGTAATACTAGTTTGGAACTAGTATCCATGACTAAGCTGCAAGTTACAGTAGGAATTACTAGAGCATAACTCTGCCTTTAGAATCCTTTGTAAACACTATCTCAAAGGTGATGTAGGGAATTAAAATATACACCATACAGGACTACGTAAAAAAAACCCAGAGTTTTTGTGTGCGATTAAAAGAAAAAAAATAAAATACCACTAGTTTAGGTTTGGGTCATGTTGTTGTGAGGGGAGCGTATTTTAGAAAGTGCTCTCTCCATTTTAAAGATGGTCTCTAGCTGCAGCTGGTATTTTGGCTGGTTCACCAACTTTCTTCTCTGGTGTTATTTTGAACCAGAGACACAATCTTCTGATTTCCAAATACATCTTTAAAATTCACATTTTATCTTCATATGTAATTGTTATATAGAAATTTGATAAATACCATCTTGTAGTTGTGTTGAAAATCTCAGTTTAAAACAACACATTGTTCACCATTTAGATTTTGGCAAAGAAAAATGATAGCAAGAGGATAGATAAATGACAGGTAGAAAATAAAGCAATTAATTCTGGTAACATTAAAGGGACAATGTAAGGCTTAAAATTTATTAATCTGACACAAAAATTCATTAATAAAATAAAGTTTCTCTTTAATTTTTTGAGTTTTGAATGTTTTATCAGTTGAAATATTCATAATCAGATTTTTTAGCATGTACTAGCAAGCATGAATAATAAAGAGAAACAATTAAGAAATCATTATATTTTCCTGTCTTTTCTACTTTGTCTTAGAAGATACTTTAGGAGTGATTACAATGATTTTTTGGGGTAGAATAGGAACTGTCAACTGACAAAATCAAGTTCAATTATTTCCTAATTGTCAAAAAAACACCATGTGTATCAAAACTTGTTATTGAAATATGCTTATAACTAATGTATCTTCTTAAAATTTTTCTAGAATTGTAGCATTTATAAACTTTGGAGTGAGTAAACTCTAAAATGCTTCTATCACAGGAAGAGATGCCGTAATATCATAGAATTTGTAAATATTACATAGACCAAGAATATCACAACTGCATATAATGCAGTGGGAAAACTTTCAAAAACTCTTTATTTTCTCCATTTGCATTTTTTTTCTTTAGTATTAGTTTTAGTAATTTAGAGATTATTTTTCTTGCACCACCGGAATGGAAGTTGTCCAAACAAATCCTAAATTTCTTAGTGCTCCTTTGAACACAAAATTCCCCTTTTTCATGGTTTCTACTTTTAAAACACCTTTTAAAAATCTTTATGGCAGGGCACTGAATGTTCTTATCAGGAAACACAGACCAAAGATTAGAGAAGCATGAAGATCAGAGACGTTACAGACTTGAGATCAGAGACTGATGATGCATAAGCAGATTTATTAGTGCGATCATTATTTCACCAGGACTTTATGATTGCAAGACAGATAATCAAACTTTCAAATATTGTATGGCCCTGTTTCATTTTTCAAAACCTTCTGGGATTCTGTAGGGATTTTAGTTACTGACAGAGGAGAGCTCGAAACTTAGTTGTTAAATAAACAGGAAAAATTTTAAAGCACTTGCACAGGAAGGCCTTATTGATTGATAGGATGCTATTTATTACATTTGACACAGTGTTCAGATTTCCTGACAGAGAGAAAGGATAGGAATGGAAGGCACTGAGCCCCTCTCAGTGAAGCAAAGTCTCTAAAGAAAACAGTAGGAAGCTGCAGACTAAAATAACAATCAGTTGACAGAAGACCAATGATAAGCCATTAGTTATTTTGTTTAACAAATGGGCAATCTGCAGGGGTACCTTATTATTCATATCAGGACTATCATCCAGCTTAACAAGGATGTGTCCTGCACCTGGGAAGGAGTAACGCTGGGTACAAAAACTATGCTGGGAGACTTCCAGCAGCTTGGTGGCAAAGGATCTGAGGGTGTTGGGGAACATCAATTTGAACATGAACCAGCAATGTGTCCTTGCAGAAAAACAGGCCAATGATATCCTTGAGTGCATGAGATGGAGCATTGCCAGCAGGTGGAGGTGGTGCCACACCTGTAGTAGTGTGCAGCTCTTCCGTGACTCGGTCAAGAGAGACAGGGACACCCTGGAAGGGCGACTAAACTGATTAAGAGACTGGGACACCTCCTCATGTAAGGAAAGGCACAGAGAGCTGGGACTTTCTAGCCAGAAGAAAAGTCTCAGGGGGATCTCACTGATGTATATAAATACCTGAAGGGAGGATGTGAACAAGATGTAGCTTGTTTTTATTCAGTGATGCCTAGTGACAGGAAAAGAAACAAAGAAAGTTCTGTCCAAATNCCTCATGTAAGGAAAGGCACAGAGAGCTGGGACTTTCTAGCCAGAAGAAAAGTCTCAGGGGGATCTCACTGATATATATAAATACCTGAAGGGAGGATGTGAACAAGACGGAGCTTGGTTTTTTTCAGTGATGCCTAGTGACAGGAAAAGAAACAAAGTTCTGTCCAAATGTCAAGAAGCACCTTTATCCATTTCCTTTTTATGTGCTATGCTCTTGAGATCAAGGCTGCCATTACGAGACAAGTGTCTGGTGTAACACAGCAGCTGCCATACAGATTACTTATGGTGGATTAGGACCCTTTCCTTTCAAACAGCTCTATGTCAGCAGTTTACAAATGTAACTGGAAGAAAAATGAAGCCTAACATTAACTGCTTGTTCTTAGAATGTCATATGCGCTAATTTCCATGATACATGCTTTAATATCTTTTTAGGGGTACTTTGGTATCAAGAAAGAAGTTCAGCTCTTCTGGAACAGAAAGGATAAGGTGTTATTTTATTTAATTTTTGTCCTTCTAACTCATGTGGCTGATGCCTCAAGACTTGGATGGCTGCCCCTTCTTTTGTCATCGAAATTAAGTCATTAATTCCTGTGTCAGAAGAATACAGTTTCAACAAGGAGACACAATTGATCACAATTTTAAAAAATGTAATAGGAAAAGGTGTAGAAAGCTTATCATTCTGACCTTGCAAGGGAATCAGGAAAATAATGTTTAAAGAGATCTACAAGTACTGTGTTACATAGCATATACTGTGATTTTTTTTAAATTGTACTATTTGTATTTGGATTTAAGTTTTCAACTACAATTTTTGAGCTTTTATGAGAAATATGATAATAGTAGGAGACAATTCCTCAAGGAGAGTAGTTGTCTTTATTAATGCATCATGATATCCCAATCTTAAATTGGCTTTGATGTGCACATACATGAATACAAAAGCACCATATGTATATACTAAAAGAATTTAGATTTTTAGTTTGCTGACTCCAAGAACATTGGCATTTGCTTTATCTGTATTAGCAAGATGAATAGATAATATTCATGCTGATTGTGTATGCCAAGCAATAAATTTTTCTGATAGTTCATTAAATAGTAGACCAAAGCCAATAAACTTAATCAATGCATAAAACCCTTGAATGTTATCTGAACATTTCACTGTCATGAATTCTGATATTCTGAAAAAAAATACTTATGGAAAACATGGTATTTTAAGCTCCCTCTATTCATATGCTCCTTTCCTTATTTTCCAAAATTTAAATGTATTGTGGTAGTTACACAAATTGGTAGTTACACAAATTGTAATCTGCAATTTTCTTCACTATCCAACCCTATCTACTTACATAAATAAGATTTATTAATTGTTTCACATTATTTTTGTCCCTCACATATACTGTCTCTTGCAGAAGAAAGAAATAAAGTACATTTTCAGATAAAATCACAATTAATCAACCTCATTCATCCTATTTACATTATTTGTTTAATTTCAAAAATTTTCAGGCCACCTTGGCTGCCTGCCCATTAACTTCAGTAAAGCATCTTCTCAAAACCACCCATGCAGTTTTGTCTTTTCATGTATAATATGAATAATGTAACCATCAAACTAACATATGACAGGAGACAAATTATTATAAATTAAAAATCTGATAAACATTTACAATGATCTGCCTTGGAATTCCTGTAGTTGTTCAAAGCATGTAAAGTATGTCCTATGTCCTGGAATTCTTTGAAACCATTTCTTTTGCTGTTCATAAATTCTTTTTCTTTTTTCATCATGGATGACTGGACATTTACATGTTATCATACACATATTATGTCCTCTTTCAATACAGTATTAAAAAAATTAATAAAAGAACAGTGAAGAATGAATCAGCACGAATGAGTAGCAAGGCTATGGGTCAAATACAAACACTTATTTAGCACAAGAATACAAACTCCAGCTATCTCACAGCATAAAGCTCATTATTTTCTTCAGGTCTATCAAGGCCTCTTGTTAGGATTCCCTGATAACTATTTTAGGCTCCTTCTCAGTGAAGGATCTATTTCCAAATGATAATAATATGGTGCATCCTGAGGAATAAAAGCTGTGGTTCCATGTTGCATTGCCTTTTTTTCTTTTTTTTAACATCTGAAGAGGTCATACTAGCCACCTATATGAAGTACACTATGAAATGAAATATTTTAGTACTGGAATGTAACTTCTGTTTGAGGTGTAGCATGTATTTTACAAAGATAATTTTATTTGCTTTGAGGGTTCCAGCAAATGAACAATTCACCAAAGCAATAAGTAAAAGGCTCTGACTATACTAGCCATAAGTCCACCGTTTTTACTAGCCTGAGTGCACATTGCTGAACTTGCTTGCCACAAAACCTCATCCTGCCTTTTGCTGAGCCATCCTACTTGATGTTTCTGTCCTCTGTCACATATTTAGGATAATAGATGCAGAAATAAGACATGAGTTCAAGTCTGAGCATTATTTAAAATTACTACAGAGACCTTTTCAGTCACTGCATTCCTGGGCTGAGTTCCTCATCCTGTGCATGTGAAGCATTCTCTGTTCCAGAAATTTTAATGCATATATATGATGGAATTGAATGGTCACATTTTGGAATAGATTTACATTATGAAAATTAAAATCAGTGTTTAAAACTATCTAATTTATCATCTGCCAAATGTCTCACTTGCATAAATCTGCCAGGAGTAGTTGTATATTTTCTCCAGGAAAAGGAGATCTGTAATGGCCAGAGAAATGATTAAAATGTTTAAACAAATGTACAGTGCTAACACGGCAGGGTTGTCTGTGGGTGTTGTCTGAAGGCTCGCTGTTATCAAAGTTCTCAGCATTATCTTATATCATCCTGGATGTGATTTAGTTCATTAGTTACCTCTGCTGGACATGGCTTAACTGATGCAGTGGTGCACATATTTCAACTGAACTCCTAATATTTCCTCACTCTAAAAAAATGCATATATAATAATAATAAAGTAGCTACATATTTATAGACTCGACTACACACTTAAACTTTTCAAGCTAAAAAAAAATTTTCAGGTAATGGCAAGATGCCTGTCTGCTAGCATTTTGAGTTTATAATAGTGGCAGCTACGATAGTGTTTGCACAATAAAGAGAAGCAGAAAATCATGGATCACAGTATGGTTTGGTTATATAGCTGTTTTTATACTACATGTATTTACACATAATATATTGAATTATTGATTTTATTTGGATTCAAAACAGCATTGTATAAGTGATCAGACTGTTTTTCACAATATTTACTTTGTTTAGCCAGATATTTTTGTTTTGTTTTATTTACTGAAATTAAAAATATTTTGAAGGCACGATTACATCAATTAAAGTATGTTTTTAGGTTTCATAAAGCTCAAAATTCTTATAATTAGATTAAGCAGTGATCTCTAACTGCATCAATCCACTTAAACTTTCTTTGCTGAGGGAGCTACATGATAGAAGAATTAATGAGCTATGAACTAGAAGAGAATACCTTCAATTGCCCCTATTTCACTGTGTGTTAAGAATATATAAATAGTCTAGAGAAAATCCTAACATCTATATCCCCCTCTTCCTCTTTTCTTGTACATACCACAGAGAACTGGAAACATATTATGTTTCTTCTTGCAAATGTTGGGCAGTTCTCCAGGTGAAGCCACTTATCCCTATCAAGAGGTTCACCTGTCAGATTGACAGGAGATAACCATGCCTGTCCATACTGCCTGCTCTCTAAGCTGTGAAAGTTTAAATAGAGGAGGCATCATTTTCATTGTCTCTGTATCTTCAAGACTATAGCAGAGGATCAAAATTCCGCGGTGATCATAGAATCATGGATTATCTCAAATTGGAGTGAACACACAATGATTGAGTCCAACTCTCTGTTCCTCACAAGGCTACCTAAAACTAAATTGTGTAGAGATACAGCGGTAAACACAGAAATTTTAAGTAAATATAAATAATGTGAATAATTACATCCTTATTTATTTGTGATCTTTGGGGGTTTGACTCATTTTGGACAAGATGGATATTATTTTTTTCATAATTTCCAGTTCAGTTTCTTTTCTAAATGCACTAATTCATATAAAGTTCATGACCTCATTAGGATCATAAAGCTTTTTGACATGCTCTGCATGTCAACCTCTAACTTTTAACTGAAGTGGTAATCTGCCAATTAATGAAGCTGAAATGACTGAAATAAATACACCCGTTATGCACTTCAAAAGAGTATAGAAAAATAAGCTGTAATAATTCTGAGTGTAGTAGACAATGAGCAAATCACCCACATTTGATTGGGATTTTTATCTATATTGTGACACCTAATTTACTCTAAACACATTACTTTTTTTGCAAATTTTTATCTGACAGTTACTGAGTGCCTTATGCTAAATATTTTATCCTATTTTTTTTCTGGTGGCCGAAAATCAAACTCATCATACAATTCTCAGTGACTATTTGCACACTTTAAAAAAATATCCTCCACTATATGATTCAGATTTATACAGACAAAGATATATAATTTCTGCATTAAAACTTCCAAAATCTGCAAATTTGATATACAGTGCTTCAGGAACCATAACTTTGAGTCTCACATGTCTTCTAAATAGAACTATTGAAGAGTCAGAAAAAGCTAGATACTGGTTCATGTAAAATGCTCAAAACTCTATTAATCACGTAGCTGTTCACTCAAAAACATTACTTCCCCTTTAGCACTCTTCACTGTTGAGACTCTATAACAGTTATTCTGTCACTCAAATTAAATTTCTTTGGTGCATTTTCTAAACACCAAAGAGCAAAACATGACGGTCAAAGTAAGTACTGCATGTCAATGAGATCCTCCATGGCAGCAAAGGACTGAAACACAAGCAGATTGCTCATTTAAAGTCACCATTTAAGGGAGAATTTGAGAAGAGAGATTGACAGTAGGATTTGCTGTAGTTACCCAGTTAAAGGTTTTAATGCAATATCTGCTGTTTTGTGTCACACACAAACATTACACTGCAGTCTGCTACAGAGCCTCATCCACATATTTATTCCCCTCCCATCACTGCAGAGGGAAGACATACATTGTTGGATACCCTCCACATCCCACATAAGACAGCACCCACTGTCCTGTGTAAATCACTTTATGTCAACTCTTTTCTATGAAATACAGCAGGAACCCACTGTCCTGCCCAGCTTATCTCATCTGTCAGGCAGTCATGCTTGTTCTGCCCTGATGGGACTGAGGCTATTTTCAGTGCTTGAAGAATACCTTTCAAAAGATCTGGGTCATAACATATTTTTCTTGTATGCAATTGTGTCTTATCTCTTTCACTGACACAATGTAACTGTCATTAAAGCTGGCAGCATTCATGTCTTAAGACCACATCGTGTCCACAGAAACGGCATTTACTGATTAATCTTGTTGATAATATTATTTTGACTATAAACACATTAATCCAAACTCTTCAATTTTAGCTGATTTAATTTCATTTGGCCTTTGCTGATTTTCCTTGTGTGTTAAACACCCACAAGATTTGAACATGTGCTGATGTATTTTTCTCATAAAGAATCGGAAAACACACTTTAAAAGTACCAATCTAACAAATTGTACATTATTGCATACACTGCCAGCTTACTGCCCAAATTAAAAACTAGGTATTTTCACCCTGGTGAACAACACGAGAGGTTAACAGAGTCCTTGTTTTTATTCACTCCATATTGAACACTTCCTGCAGCCAACAGGTCTAGTGCTGGGATCTGTATGATTTTAGAATGAGTCCTTTTAATGCATGCCCAAAAAAAATAAAAAAAAAAATAAAAAAAAAAACCACAACAAAGAAAACCACAAATCTCCTATGATAAGGAAAATTATTTGTAGTGGAAAAACTGAATATTTTTTTCAAAAGTAGTAGAAAATATTTCAGGCCAGACAACTGTTCTAATATAACACCTCTTGAATAATGAACAGACTAGAGTTTGAGAGGGTGATCCTGAGGTCCATTTAGAGACTACATGCTATTTTGGCTTCAGCACCTGAGAGCCAAATGAAAAAATTAGCAATTTCAATAAGCACAAATGGAGTATTTACTGTCAGTGTATCATAACAGTCCAGTAGATCTCACATTGTTTGAGGCCATTATTCTCATTTCAAGTGATGAATGGATCAATACAATATTGCTGTTGCAGAAAAAGGAAGTGTCACTTATCAAGCAAAAAAAACAATGCTACTGTGAAGGAAATCTTTTTGGGAGAGGGTATCTTGGCATGTAGCAGCAAGTGTTCTGCAAGAGGGAGACTGGACACACACTCAGTGTCTGTCCCCCCCAGTATCACCTCTGCCTGCCTGGGGACACTTGGCCCTCTCATTCCTTACCTGAGAGATTAAGAATGGTACACGCTAAAAATGTGAAAGCTGTGTGTGTCCCTACTAAATCTCACTGCCATCTTAGAGATATTTTTAACACAGACAAGGATTCAACATAATTTTGCATAGCGGTAAAGCCATACAATTTATTAATAACTTTTCTACCTATAGTGCTAAGGAACCTGGGATAGAATTCATAGGACAGAAGAGTGGGAGATAATATATTAATTTTAGCAAGGTATACACACCCCATTGAAATTAAAATAGTATAACTCTGCTGCCATGTAATCTGTATATCTTAAATACCTGAACAAAAAATGTGAAGTAAAAAACTTAGATGTAAAGGAATGCAGTAATTAAAGGTTCCTTAATCCTGCCACCCTGTGTGCCTATATTACAATGTTATCTTTCAATAGCATGAAAGTCTTTCCTCCACTCAGCCACTTTCTTTTCAAATTTGGATGTGCAAGTCCCCATAAATGTTCTCTGATCTCATCTTTCTTCCTATCGTACTGCTCAGTAAGCAGGTCTTGGTTTTACTTACAGCGTATCCTGAACTGAATAAAAAGGATTTAATTTCCTTATAGACTCATATATAGTTTTATCACTTCACTATCCAGGTTTTTCATTAAACTTTCACCTTTCAAATTAGAATATTTGGCTGCAATCTCACAGGAAAAATATTTTTCCTTTTTCTGCCCAACCTGAAAACCTAAGCCAAACAATTCTTAAAGCAGTAGTTTCTTTTCCCTGCAGAGTTAACTGAAATTTTTGATCCTCATATTAATTCCTCTCAAATAAATCTACACTGACTGAAAGTGACCATTAAGTGACATGTACTTGGAAGACTGCAGGAGCAGCTGAAAAAGCTTACTCCATGGGTAAGTAATGTAAACTCAATTCCTGAGTTCCAGCTGCTTAACTGTGTATTCAGTGAGTGCTGTGAGGACTCTCACATTCAAGTTTAGACTCTAAGTGGTTAGGAAGGACTCTTGCAGCAACTCTTGAATTTTACCGCAAATGAAAACACATTAGTGTGGTAGAAGGAAAGAATGTGTTTGTAGTTTTTAACAGCTCTGAAGCTCTTAATACAAATGAATAACTGCAAATCCAGGTCCCACTGGAGTTATCAGCCATTTTCCAGTGACTAAGAAGTCAGAATGTCAGCCAAAAACCCAAACACTTTGAGAGGGAAGAGTTTTCTATTGAAAAATACTTGTATTTTCAGCGCTTTGGTAGAAGTGTAAGCCCTTGCTTGTTGGGGAAAGAACTGCTCCTAAAGCAAATGAGATTCAGATGCCTTGAAGCCAGAACAGTGGCTTAAAGCCTTTTTTTTTTCTTTTTTTTTTTTTTTTTGCGGTATTAAGTGCTATTTCTCAAGATAGTCTTTTCCAGCTCAGCTGAGAATAGTGGCAAATCCAATGCCTGTCAGTCCTGGAGTATTGCCCATCCAGGGGTCCTGAAGCAAATTAAGCAAAGATGCTGGTTTAGAAGCCTCATCTTTTGGTTTTATGCTTTGTTATTAGCATTATGCAAAATCATACTGCAGGACAGTGTATCACACATATGTCTTGCCTGTATTCTGGTAGAAAGATCTGGGGGTTTCTGAGGCCAAGAATCTGCTCTGTTCTGCTGCTGAAGAGATACAAAGCCTGAAGGTCTACATACCTTATCCTTTCTTCAGTATTGAGAGGAAAGGGATTCTGGAAGCATACTTTCATTAAAAGATGAGATATGGGCTTTTATTTTTCATTTGCCTCAATATAAAATGTTATGCTGAAATAAATTTAATTTTTATTAAGCCTTTCCTTTTTCCAAGAATCCACAAACAGAGAAACAGTACAAGAAAACTGTAGCCAAAAGCAAGGACATTACTAGCAAAGTTAATTTTAGTATGTAATGCTGATAATGGGCACACAAATTTGAATGCATTTGAATAAACTTTTGCCTGTAAAGTACCATATTAATAGTCATACTTTAAACAGCACTGAAGATAATATGAACATGAGCTATTTTAGTAGTTATAAGTCACACATAGAGAAACTGCCTATGAGAGTCATTACTCATTATCAACCACCACAAGAGTGTATTTGACTATGCTCTCTTCATTTAATAACATACCTGGGGGTTACTGACTGCTATTTGAAACATGTAAGAATTATGTTCATGGTACCTAGATTGAGAATAGCTATGAACCTGGACCTGATAATGACTAAGCCTTCATCTACAGATACATATGTGCCTGGGGCCTCCAGCACAAGAAAGATGTGAGAGGTTAGAGAGGGTAGGAGAGGGCCCAGAGAAAGACCATGAATGTGATCTGTGGCACCTATGCTATAGTCAGGCTGAGAGAGCTTTGTTTGTCAGCCTGGAAATGAGAAAACTCTGAGGAAACTTTCCAGTCTCAAGGGAGCTTCAAAGAAGACGAAGAGTGACTTTTTCCATGGGCACATGGTGATACGACAAGGAAGAATGGTTTTATGCTAAATAAGGGTAGATCTAGTTTAGGTGTTAGATAGAAATTCTTTATCCAGGGGGTAGCGAGGCACTGGAACAGGTTGCCAAAAGTTGTGGATGCCCCATCCTTGTAAGTGTTCAAGACCAGGCTGGATGGGCTCTGAGCAACCTGGTCCAGTAGAAGGTGTCCCTGTGCATGGCAAAGGGTTGGAAATAAATAATCTTTGAGGTTCCAACCCCTGTGATTCTATCATTATATACAAAGAGATATATCTTCAAACATTGCACATATATTAATATCTATATGTATGCTGGTCATAGTTGAGCAACTATGGATATGTGTGTGTGTGTGTGTATGTGTGTATTAGAGTGTGTATTTACATGCATAAACTAGCTCTCGCAATAAGTAAAAATAGGAGCCCTTCTCACTGTCTAATCTTGATTAATTTTCTAAATGAAGTCCAAATTTAGCACTCAAATGCAGTATCATAATACTACATTAAAAGGCTGGATGAAGATTACAGAGACATCCTTGACCTTTGATAATCTTCTCACCTTTTGCAATTAAGCATCATAAGGTTTATTTGGTCACTCTCATCACCTTTGAAATTAGCACCACTAGGCTATATTACTTTGACAAATGGTAACACTAAACATGCACCAAATATGCAACTTTCATTAGTTTCTCACTATAGTGGGAATATCTGAACAATGTAATTTTAAGTGCTGCAAATAAGTTCTTTCTGTTAAGTCTGCCTGTAAGCTTTAAAAGAGGACACTAAAACTAAAGCAAATTTATTATTTTTTTAGACTACCATAAATTTAGGACATATTTGCTAAAAAAGAGTTACTCTTTAGTCATTCTGTAAATACCATTTGAACTGAAGAAACAATTCACAATGAAATGGAATCTTTGCAAGCATGGGTCTTTATTTACCTCTTATCTGATTTTATGATAATAGAACAATGAAGTGAAATATTTTATTCCAAGTGATTTTGATGTTATGTCATTTAATTACTTATAGCACATCAAATCTGGACTCACTTTGAGATCTCACGACTTCTCCAAGTATCCTACTCTCTTCACATTGAACTATTGAGTCATGTGCATAGCAATCCTTTGAAAAACCTGCTATTTTGACATTGCCAGACTCAGCAAGTAACTTGCTTCTCTCATGCCCTACATTTTTCAAGGCAATATTTCATTAACATAAGTAACAGTATTTTTTCCTCCAGTTCCCTCCATACTCTGTCTTACTTGTGCTTTTGACTAGGAGCCAGAATTTACTGGATGGCCAAAAATAAAAAAAAAAATCTCTTAGACATATCAGAAAGCTTAAATGGAATTATTCATTAATTAGGCAAATTCTATTTAATTGCAGTCTACTTACTTTTCACTGCTAATCTTAACACTGTTTTCTCCTTCATCGATTTTGTTATGACTATTATGAGTTTCCAAACGTTCACCTGATTTCCATCTGAATTTTCTTGAACACTTCTCCTCACAGATATAAAAAAAAAAAAACAAGCCTCCAAACTTTTTTAAAAATTTTTCTCACCATGACATCCACTTACATTTCCTCAATTTTCCATAGCCCACACAAACAATTCCTAGACAAATAATTAAGCCTCAGCTTGAAGACTTGTGATAAAGATGTTTCTCCTTTCTTTCTATGTAAGATAAAGATGATATCCCAGCTCTTTTTTTTCTTTTTTTTTGCCTTTTTTTCTGTGATTTAATCGAAGTAGAGAAGACTGAAGAGAAGGGAAAGATGAGCAGAAGAACAGAGGCCTTCACCTTTCACTTTTCTTTATGTTGGGAACTACACAACCTCTTCTTCATCATTGGGAATATTGGATACCTGTCTGCTTTGTGAAGGAAGAGGAGAAGCAAGGGTCAGAACAAGGACCATGAAAGAACTTACTGCTGCTAGGAATGCTTTAGCTCAGTCTCAGCTTGGGGGAAGAAGTCTAATTGCAGTTGGAATAGATGTTAATGGAATTGTTTCAAAGACATCCTTTTTAACACAGCACCTTCTTCCCAACTTTATTTACTCTTACCATAGTGGCAGCAGAAAGCAGTCAGCAGGCAAGTTCTCTACAGTGTCTCTACTGTATTGGTAACCTTTCTGGGTCATGGCCCACACCCTCTTTTCAGATTGAACCCTTCTGGAAAAATGCAAAACTTCACCAGAGATCATCTAATATTTGATACTTCTGGAAGCCTGACTAACAGCTGCTTTTTCTAAAGGATGATTTGTAGTATATTTTGGTCAGAAAACTTAGAAATGCTAAACTAATTACTAAAAGAGTTATTTGTTGAACCGTTGGCTTTTAAGTCAGTCTGATAAATTTTGTGAGCCGCAATCACTATTTTAGACTTGCATTTCAGAAAAATTATGATCATAAATTAATTCAATTCCATTACTTTCTTACATTATAAACTCATCAAAAAAGTTGATTTTAAAATGCCAGCCTCATAGCGTAGCACTAAGTACAGATATATGTCCCTTGACTTTCGTATCAGCCACTGCATTTCAATGTATGTAATGGAAACACACAAGCACAGTTAATTTAGTTTGGAATGTGGTTTAAGACATTTCAGTTCTGTCATCCACTTACATTCACACACCTGTGTGTTACATCTAAACTCATACTGTAGCTGTCAGTCTGCCTGATGGAGCCTAGAAAATGGTTTAGCTTAAAAGCCACAAAAAGCTCATTTTATTTACCTTAGAGTGGGTGAGTAGTGGCATGTGGCTTACCCAAATGTATCCCACATTCCGCCTCCTCCAGATCTAGTGTCAATATGTCATTCCCTTGGAAGTGTCCTGGAAATGCTCCTAGAGCCTCTAAAACAACATTAGACACCTATCCCCGTATAATGGAATCAAATCTTAGCTCTATTTTAACATCAGTTAAATTGCTTTCTGTCCTGAGAGCAAGGAGAATTAAAAAAGGAAACAACTGACATACAGCTTTTTAGAACTGTTGGGGGTTAGATGTCCTTCTTTTTGCTCCTTTTTTAACGATAGAATTTTCCCTGCTAGTTTCGGGAAAACCTGACTGCCAGTACTTATGGGTGCTTTAGAAGACAAAGAGTTTGGCTGGGCAGGTAAATGGGTGGGCAGGGGGCAGCTGCTGGCTCTTGCTCTTCGGCTTCAGAAGAAGACACACTCAGAGCTGTTGTTACTAGAGGAAAGGAATCTGCCATAACCCAGACAGAGCTGATTCTGCTGCTGCTTCTTCTTCTATGGGTCCCTCCGCACCCCCTGCCCTGCCGGGACGTCCTGCAGTGCCAGCCACTGCCGCGAAGCTGCTGATCCATCTCGTCCATCCACTGCCTCAGGATCTCTGCTCATTCCTGCTCTTCCAGCTTGGTGTTCCTCCAAGTCCTGCCAGAGCACCCGGAATCGGCTGCCCACAGGGCGCTGGTGAAGCAAAGCCTCTCCATCCTTTCCTGTCTCTGTCCCTGGGTCCCTGATTGTGTTTTGTTATTAATGCCATAGTTATTGCTATTTGTTTGCCTTGTTATACATACTAGTATAGAACTGTTATTCCTGTCCCTATATCTTTGCCTGAGAGCCCCCTTAATTTCAAAATTATGATCATTCAGAGAGAGAGGGTTTACCTTTTCCATTCCAAGGGAGGCTCCTGCTTCCCCTAGCATATACCTGTCTTTTCAAACCTAGACAAGAATCTGGATGCTTAAAACGAATATGATGTCAACAGGTAGCTTATATACAAAGAGGTAAACACTTGCAGGGCAGATTCAAAATACAATATTAGATATTAGAAGCAAACTTAAATGACCAAGTAGGTGGCCTATATTATTACTAGCAATACGACTTGGTTGTTTTGAATTCTGTGAGAGGAAACCAAAAAAAAAAACTATAAAACTCTGAAAAAAATAAAAGCCACTGCTTTGAAAATTAATGAAAGTCATTTTCATTCTTTGTCTTCCATTTTTTTTTGTAGTATTGTGAAGAAAATTATCAATCCCTGACTTAAATATCTATTATAGGAAATTATCTGTATTTTCTCCTTCTGCATTTTCTAAAGAGGCAGATGGAAAGCCACTTCTTCCATTTTGTTGCATAGTTTTTGGACTTTTTCTAATATAGATGAAGTTAGAAGCAGAATGTAAAACAGACAAAATACTGCCTATTATTTAACTGAATATAAATTATATTTTTTTACTATGAACAATGCATAATAATGCAACTTGACTATCTGTTAGGACTTTCTTAAATTACATATGCAAAACCAAACATCAGTCATATTTTACTGTTTTGTTGAAATGAAATGTGAAGTGTTACTTTTTTGATCAGATTTATTAATTTAATATTAATATATTAGTTGTGAGCAGAATAATCTTCATAATCTAAGGGCGAATCTAGCTTCCTGAAAGTGTTCTTAAGGAGAAACTAACAAACCTCTAATAAAACAGTGGAAGCAATAGTCAAACTGTTATTTGTTACACTGCTGTATTTAAGCAAATATCTCAACAAAAGAATTAGCAGCGAAAGAAACTGGATATCACATACAAGGCTTTTATTTAAATTATTCTTGAAGCATTATTTAGTCTACTCCTATAAGATCAGAGCTGTTAAAATGCAGTATTAACAAGGCCTTCTGCTCAGTCAAATACACTAATTTCTTCTTTTCCAATATCAACATTCTTCCCCTATTCTGTGTAAGAATAGGCATTTGCTACTTTGCCTTAAGAAAAACATTGTATATCCTTTAATTCTTACATAAAAGAATTATCTGGACTAACCTGTTCTGTTCTAGCCCATCAAGTCTCCTTACTTATTCATAACTCCACCCACTGTAAGGGTCATATTGCTCCTTTTTCTACTCATCACCGTGCTTGTTTGCTTGTTTTTCATTGTTGAGTTCTCACTCAGCCAAGCAAATAGCAAACACACGCTGAATTTAGTTTTATGCATAAGTTATACCAACTCCACAATGAGAAGATGTACCCTGAACTCACCTGCTTTTCTCCTCAGTATTAGGTATTTGTTTTGTCCTAACACATGTGGAGGTGTTTATCAGGTACAATGAAGATACTAATGTCAGATAGGCGACCTCCTGCAGTGTCATGACAGTGGGGCAGAGAATTAGTAGATTGCAACCTCCTGATTTTCAACAAGCATTAACTTCAAGAAAATCCCCCACTTATTTCTAGGAGCAACTGCTTTTGCCATCTGTACAGAACACTTAATGTAAGCTCCAGCTACCCAACTGGTATAAATTCCTAATGTTAGCCTGAAGGCTTTTTCAACTCACCAAGCCTCCCTAAGTTGCATCCAAAAGTTACATGGATATCTGACTAGCCTACCAAGTTTGCATTTGAAATGGAGAGGGAGCAAACATAAAAAACAAGAGCCGGATTCCTTGTGACAGTTACCATCTTCACAAAAAGAAAAGACCTTGGAAAAAGCTCAGACAAGCTTACAAATGGAGTTTAAAAATAATGAAGACGCAGTAAATTGCCCCTGTGCTTTGTATAAAACAAATGACCACAAAGGCAGGGACCAAGGAAAGTCCATCTCATGCGTTGAAAAAGGTTCTCCTGAACTTGCATGCTATTTCAAGAGGCAGTCAGAGCTGCTGTTTTCTCAGAGCCATAGGATTGCTAATCTACCTCTAAGATGCTTGAGTCCAACTGCTAATATAGCACTTCCACAGTCACCACTGTGCAGCTGTGTCCTGTTGTCCTATCACTTGTTACCCAGAACAGTGAGTGGTGATACTGTCTTAAAGGGCTCTTCTAAGACTTCCTTCTTTCTGAGTATTGCTAGATCATTTGGTATTCCTTTGGGAAAGCTTATTTTTCTTATCCATTTGTTAGTAATACACAGACACATGAGTAAAGATCTCCTGAAGATCTAGGGAACACCATGTTTATGAACTTTAAGACAAACTGTTTTAAGACTTGTGCTGGTTTTACATTGATTTTTGGTGCGGAAGGAAGGAGCCAGGCATGGAAGTGACCTTCTGAGAGAAGCTGCTAAGAGCTTCTTCCATGCCTGGCAAAACCAACTGCTGGTTGGCTCTGAGAAAAAGCATGCTGATAAGCCTGTAAAAGAGCTGGACACAATGAACAAACCCTGGAAATCTCTCTTGAACAAACCCCAGAAATCTCTCTTATTTCTGTTTTGAACAGGTAACTGGGCATTAGCCAGGCTGGCCGTGCTCCGCTGCGTGTCCTGTGGGCCTGGAGGGGCCGGGCTGGATGGGTCCAGGCCCTACCTCTGCTGCAGCCCTGGCTGGGCCGGGCTTCCCCCTCCGCTCAGCCACGCAGGCCCACAGCTCAGCTGAAATTCTGCTGCTGCTGAGTGTCACCAGAATCCGCCAGGCAGGAGCAGGGGAAGCCATCAGCCTTCAGTGCGCTGCAGCTGAGTCCTAGCCTGGCTGCTGAGATCCTAGCTGAGATCCTTGCCACCCCCTCCACCCCAGAGCGGCTGCCGCCATTCTGGCCCAGGCCCCTGAGATCCTGGCACAGCCCTCCCAGCAGGGCCTGAAATACTTCACTGTGACTGCTCTGGCCGCCCCGGCAGAGATCACATCACCATCCACAGGCTCAGGCAAGATATTAGCTCTTGTAGTGCATAGATGAAACCCACAAACATCAATCCTCTATTGAGTGAGGAAAAAAAGGAAAGAGTGAAGATACATAAAGAAAACAACATGAGACTTGAAGGTCAGTAAAAAAGACGCCAAAATCCCAGATGGGAGGAGAATGAAGAGATGCCCTAGTCATGGGCTGACATTTTTTGTGGGCCATGGTGATGGACTATGATACATTGAAATATCCCTATAAATCATTGAAAAGCATGGGCGGATGGAGTGTTCAAACTGTAGACGTGAGCAAAGGCATCTGTGCTGAAGCAAGCAAATGTTGAAGTAGTTGTGATGCAATGAGAAGCTTGAACAAAGAGAGAGATAAGTGATAAAGATCTTTTGTCCTCAAGGAAGAAGAAGACCTGTTTCCCAGAAATAAGGAGAAGTTTTATCNAAAAGAGGGTGTGGGGGGAGGAGAAGAGGTCTGAAGGTTTATTCTGATCTCTTACTATTTTTCTTTTAATTGTGTTAATAAAGTTTTCTTTATACTCCTTAAAGTTTGGGCCTGCTTTGCTCTCCTCCTATGTCTTATCTTGGCCAGCATTTAGTGGCATTTAGACCCACCACATTTAAATTGATGCATTGGCTGGAAACTTGGATTGGCAAACCAAAATCACTACAAGACTTCATTTTTAGATACTTCATCCTTTTTTCAGCTGAGATGACCCATGGTGGTATTTGCGGGAAATACTACCACAAGTGGGAGGGACTTCATCACTGCAGATTTCTGGGCGGCAGCTATTTGTGAAAATTAAAACTGTTTCTTGTGGAAAAGTCTCCATGGAATGGCAAGGGAGACTCCTCTCCCTAGGTGAACTGAAAAAAGACTATTTTAGAGGTGGCAAACTGACTGAAAGCCCAGGTTTTGTCTCTTTACATTGTCAGTGGATAAGAAAAGAGGGCGTGGGCGGTGGAGAAGAGGAAAAAGGAAAGAAAAGGAAAGAAAGATAGATTAAGGAAGTTTTCACTAAAAATTAATTGCATGTGTTATTTTACTTCCCATTTATAATTTCAAGTTTATTTAAAGAAATAACTGTGTTGATAACAATGCATCTTTCATATAACTGTGATTATTTTAACTAATTGTACAGAAATTAACNAGGTTTTGTCTCTTTACATTGTCAGTGGGTAAGAAAAGAGGGTGTGGGGGGAGGAGAAGAGGTCTGAAGGTTTATTCTGATCTCTTACTATTTTTCTTTTAATTGTGTTAATAAAGTTTTCTTTATACTCCTTAAAGTTTGGGCCTGCTTTGCTCTCCTCCTATGTCTTATCTTGGCCAGCATTTAGTGGCATTTAGACCCACCACATTTAAATTGATGCATTGGCTGGAAACTTGGATTGGCAAACCAAAATCACTACAAGACTTCATTTTTAGATACTTCATCCTTTTTTCTCTTTTTTTTTCTTTTGTGGGGGTGGGGGGCAAGGTTTTGTTAGTTTGGTTTTTTTTTAATGAGATTTGATATGTAGTTATAGGAATGCTTACTCTTTTCTTAAGATAATAATTTTAGACAGTCTATAAAGAAATAAAAATATTTATAAGCATATATAGCCAGGATAAAAGCCCCTCCTCGGGTAAGACAGATTTCAAAAATGGTTGGTACCCAGACATAGCAATTCCCATTTGTAAACATGTTTTACATAATTCAAGATGATTAGGAAATGGTGCTTCCACCAGGTTTATGAAAAAATGATTCTATTTCTTTGCTTGCCATTTCCCTCAGTAAAGCAAATATTTCCTTATACATTGTTCCAGATTAGTGACAATTAAACAATCGTGCATACATGAAATACATAGAAATATATATTCTTCTTTAATTGAATTGGTAATTTAACAAGTTCCTACTGTGAATGGCTTTCATGTCAAAAAAANGAAATAACTGTGTTGATAACAATGCATCTTTCATATAACGGTGATTATTTTAACTAATTGTACAGAAATTAACAGTTAAATAGTTACATTAATGAAGCTATAATTGACATGATTTGACAGAACTAGATGTTTAAAATTATAGGAAACCAATACTTCATGTTTGAAGATGAACGCATCCTATCCAACAAGATAAATTTATGCTATCTAAACCAAAAATTAGTTTTCAGATGGTGAAGATAAAGAACTATTTTTCCATAAATTCAACAATCTCACATTTCCAGTCATGGTGAGGGGAAAAAAAAGTTATTCTATATTGTGATAGTGATGCTTTTTAAATTTTAAAGCAGTTTTAACTGACAATTTTTTTTGAGAATATTATTATTCTGTTATTTAAAAATATCTCTATGGCATTATAGTTTATTTGTCAAATTAAAAAAACATTTAATAACAACTATATAGCAGGAAAGTTATTTGATTCAAAACTGTAATATCCGTATCTGTGGATGCACGTGCATATCTATGTGTAAATATAAAAACAGAAATTACAACTGCTGTGAATTTGAATAATGATATTTTAAACACAGCTAAACAGCAAAAAATAAAAGCTGATCTTAAAAATTAGTTAGAAATACCACTACATTTGAAGTCTCTACCTTCAGACATGCAAGGCCATAGGAAGGGTAATGAAGCTAACTGCAAGAGTAGGCAATAATATGATTTCCTTCCTTCCTTCCTTCCTTCCTTCCTTCCTTCCTTCCTTCCCTTGTAAAATCAGAAAATTCTGTACCCTTGACGCTATTCCAGTCTTTATCTCTTTGTCTAAAATGCTGTACTGTGTGTTACTAATAGAAACAGTTTTAAGGATACTGAAGCAGATGCTCAGGTTTTTTACTAACTGGAATGAAAATAGATTTGAACCATCTCCATAGATGCTGTTATTCCCTGTTTGAACCTTGCTGTCATCTGAATTTGAATCTTCAAAGCTGGATATCACTGAATTAATTATAGGCAATATTTTTATGGCTAATAAGTACCTAATGAATTTAAGTATGTTAACAATGGTGAAGGGTTTTTATCTGTAATATAATTTGTAATGCTTTATTTAAACTTCTGTTGTTATCTCTATTTGTCTGTATCCTATGCATTCTTTATAGACACTCCAATGTTTCTGAACAAGACTTGTTCACATGCATTTTTTTCCACTAAGTGTTACAGCTTAAAAAAGCAATTAATGTTCACAAACATTAAACATGTTCCTAAATATAAATCATGGCCAGATGCCAGATCCCGAGAGTCGTGGTGAATGGTGCTACATCCAGTTGTTGGCCATCACTAGCGGGGTTCCCCATGATTCACTACTGGGGCCAGTTCTGTATATATTTTTATTGATGGTTCAGAAGAGGGCCATGAGTGCATCCTCAGTAATTTTGCAGATGAAAGTTAGTTGGGCAGGAATATTGGTCAGCTGGATGGTACAAAGGCTCTGAGTTTGGCAGAGAGTTTGGGACAGACAGGATCAATGGGCTGAGGCCAACTGCATGAGGTTAAAAATGGTGAAATGATGGATCCTGCACTTTGGTCACAACAGCCCCATGCAGTGCTAGAGGATGGGGAAAGAGTGGCTCAAAAGCAGCCCAGCGGGAAAGGATCTTGGGGTTCTGGTCAACAGCCCAGGTGACCAAGAAGGCCAATGGCATTCTGGCCTGTATCAGCAATAGTATGGCCAGCAGGACCAGGGCAGTGATTGTTCCCCTGTATGCAGCAAAAGTGAGGCCACACCTCAAATCTTGTGTCCATTTTTGAGCCTTTCACTGCAAGAAAGACATTAAGGGGGCTGGAGCATGTCCAGAGAAGGGTTGTGGAGCTGGCGAAAGATCTAGAGAGTAAATCATATGAGAAATCACAGAGTGAACTGGGATTGTTTAGTCTAAAGAAGAGGAGGCTCAGGAGAGATCTCTGAAACTATCCTAAAGCAGGTTGTAGCCCGGTGAGGGCTGGCCTTTTCTCTCAGGCAGCCAGTGTCAGGACAAGAGGAAATAGCCTCAAGCTGCATCAGGGGAAGTTCAGGTTGGATATCAGGAATAATTTCTTCACTGAAAGGATAGGTAAGCACTGGAATGGAGTGCCCATATGGAAGTGGAGTCACCATCCCTGGAAGCATTTAAGATGTGCAAACCACTAGACGTAGCACTTACTGCAATATTCTAGTTGATGTGGTTCTCCTTGGTAAAATGTTGGACTCCATGATCTTGGAGATCGTTTCCAACTCAAATGATACTATGATTCTATGATTCTAAATCACATAAATCTTCACTAAGACCTAACTACAGAATCTAGTTTCACTGACCTATGCTGATACTATGGTGGGCAACTACTAGAGACACTCTAATTGATGTTTTTAGGCAAGAAAGGAAAAGAATACATGATGGAAGTGTTCTCTTGATAGGAACAATATTTCAGCTATTTTTGAAACTTTAAAGGCAGAATTTTTGAGTAAAACTACTCATTATTTACTATTATACCAGGTGTGTGTAACATATACATAATTTCTGGGTGCTGCACTTGAATATACACTTTAACTCTTAGTGCAGCTTATCCTGTTAATTCACTGTCCATACATGATAAATAACAAGCAATCCTGTGATGTGACATCCGCTCTTCATGCCAGAGGGTGTCTAGGATAACCCCCTCCTCTACCACCATTACCCATCACCTCCCTGTTCCTCAGGTGTGGCCCTGGGATGTGGTTCTGACCAGCAGCGAATGCAGCCTGCACCCCAGTGGAGTAGAGTGGTCAAAAGTGGCAGTGCTGGTGTGGGAAGCAGCTGCAGGGGACAAAACAGTGGCAAAACTGAGCTGAGAGAAGCTGAGCCCAGTGCAATGGAGTGGCAGCATGGTGCAACATGAATGATTTAGATTTCAGACGTTTGTCCGTCATTGTTTTCCACTGTCTTGGATGGAGAAAACCATCCGTGGGAAGCTCCCACCAACTTGTCTTTGTTTGGGAAAAGGCACGTGGTGCTGGGGGCAGGAAGAGCTGCCATCTTTGTGTGGGGAAAGCCACAAGGAGCAACCTACGGGGAGCACCACTATCTCTGTCCTGGTGGCCACACAGAGCTAGGTCAAGGGGATGAACACCTTTTGAGTGTAAAGCACCTTTTTATTTTTTACTAATATTGCTGCAATGGCTGTACATTTCTTATTTCACTGCTGTTTGATTTCAGTAAATTGTTGTCTCAACCCATAGTCTCTGCCTTTGTCCCCCTCTTGCCAAACAGGGTGGTGGGAAGAGGAGTGGTTTATTTGTAGATCTAATTTCTGCCAAGTAGAAAACCATCACAATAGTTTAAAGCATATTAGAACATGGTCCTAGCTACCTCTGGATTAAATAAAAATTCATGTTAAAAAAGCCATAAGTACAGGTTGAGATGATAAACATAAAGTATGTCTGTGTAGCTAAATTCAGCATTTATCTTTACTTGCTGGAAATTGCAACATCAGATAATTAAGGTTTTCCTTTATATAAACAGAGGAGATTAATTATGATATTTTAAAAAGCATTATGGAATAATTGACAAAACTGTTTTCATTTTCATGGCTACTGTTACACACTCATCCAAAAATATTACTCCACATATAACTAAAAATTCTCCTTTTTTTCCTCTTTGTAGCTTTTTGTGTTTTTCTTTTAAAGAGAACTGTCATCATCAGAAAAACCATGTTAAATATGTTATTGGATAAACAATGTAATATGAAATGTCTCACAGGTTATATAAAGAACTTGTAGAATAATGTTTTTTAAACACATTATTTAGTAAAAATCTCCTTCAGCACACACAAGCCAGACAGTAATCTGTGCTCCCCCTCCCACTGTCCAAGACAAAAAAACAAAACCAAACTAAACCCCCTGCAAAAAAAAAAACAAAAAAACAAACCCCCCAAAAAAGTTGTAGACAGTAAACCTTTCCAGTTGCTGATAAAACTATTTCCACATTTTCCTTGCATCACTGCACTAGCTGCACCATGCATTCCTTTTCTAGTCACTCAGTTGCTTCACACATTGCTTTTGGCTCTTTCTATCATGTATTAGTAGCAAGACCACTTTTATAGCTATCCAGATAGAGAGAAACACTGTTAAGGGCTGGAAAAATATCTCAGTGGAAACCATATTAAAGATTCAGAAAGAAGATGAACACCTGTTGCAGAAAGCAGAAGCAAAATCTAGTCCAGTTTCTGGTGATAAACACTTCATAAATCAGAAAGTTAAATATTTTTGGAAGACATCTGGCACCCAGCCTCTATTATCAGGTTAAGCCAGATGTAATTCAAGAGGATGTATGTAAAAATGCTAAAATTTCACCTCCTGTTTTCCTTGATGCAACTACTTTACATCAAATATCAATTTTTTCTACAGAAAAAAAATTAATTAAATCATTTAATGAAATCCACATAAAATTAAATCTGAATGTAAATAAAAAAAAATAGTTTTTTTTTACTCTAGGATACTGATTCCAAGAGTCAAACCAGAATAAGAGAAAGGAGCAGATGACTTATTCATCCAGTCCCAACCACCTCATAAATTTTAGATTTTGTTATAAATTACTAAATTTATACAAAAGCAAATTTACTATGTTCAATACATTCAATAGCAATTTCTAGTCAGCCATAAAAATCTTTGGGGAAGGGAATGCCAGGAGGAGAAGAAAAAAGAACACAGAAAAAATTTTCTTTGGCACAAAAGTCTCACTATTAAGAGGCTTGTTTCATATTTTGTCAATTAAAATGCAGTATATTAAAATATTGTACCTTATAACACATGCATAGAGCCCGCTGTCTTGTACCACTGTTGGTCTGAACCAAATGGAGTCTTCTTCTTTGCTCATTCTGGTCCCATCAAAAGCTATAGGTTCCTCAAAATCTCCAGGTCCAGAGCTTTTGTACCACATCAAACTAAGTCCAGCACTTTGGGCTAGGGAGTAATTAGCTCTAATATATCCATAAAAGAGTGCACATTTTATACGAACAGGTTCTCCCACTAGAACTTGATATTTCTTGTAATCCACAGACCAGTCAGTGCATCCATCAGCTACAAGAGAACAGAAAATTACGAGATTGTCAAAGGCTTTGGAAAGCACTATTCACACAGCAGTCTTTATTGTGGGAAAGTATTGCATTTGAAAAAAAAAAAAAAAAGTCCACTGTGGGGCTAGTAGTATGCTTTTTATCCCTGAAAAATTAACTGCATTTTCATTATGTTTATGGCATGTACTTGTCTATAGGGGACAGACTTATTAGGAGATATATTGCTGAATGTTGATATTCTCTGGGCAATAACTGAGCAATTGCTCTTTCATCTTTTGTGGAATTTTGGCATGACCAGTTCTAAAATACTGAATTGAAATTAGTGCAACACAGAAGGCATGTGGTTCACAGGATATCACAATCTAAATTGCACCAATCAAATAGCTTCAGGGTTACTATGTAAGCAAAAGTCTCAGAAGATATTAGGACAAGGAGCTGTGGTCTGAACCAAAAAGCGTGAAAGTTTGGAACAGATTTGAAGGAGGAAGAGAAACTGTCTTTACATGAAGACCAAATGCGCAAAAAGATACTGCCAGGAAAATTACTATCAACATTATAAATTCAAGGACATGTTTAACATGTTCTGGAATTCCTGGCTTTCCAGAACTACATCACAAATTATGGTTATTAATGTTTTCATTTTTTTCCTGTTCAATAAAATCAGCCCTTACCAATGCTGTCCCACAATAACTGCTTGTCAGAAAGCAAAACTAAATTTATTTGACATTCTGAACCCAAATAACATAACTAAACCGCAAGGCCATAAAACCACCAAACTCACATCCTTTCCCCCTGTATTTTTAGTTAAGAATATTAAAACAACAAATGGAAAAGAGCTATTTTCTACAATGTCTTTTTTAACAAAAGCTTTTTTTTTTTTTCTTAAGCAATTTCAACCATGAAAATTCACCGTTAGGTTCATACACTAAAAAACTCAGTGTCCAGTCTCAGCTAGTTAACTAGGCCCTAATCCAGTCAGTAGAAAGCAATCAGTACATCCAAAGGACAATTTATTTCATCTTAAAATTAGTATATATGTCTCATATAAATATTTTGTCTTCGAATTTGACACTTTATTAACTTTAAAAGAGCTCAGATAGATTCATAGCCATCTTGGAAAATCAAATTCTGCAAAGCTCCATTTTCATACAAGAATTAGTTGAATATTGACTTTAACAGAGAATTCCAGCTACAATGTAAGGCAAAGCAGTATTTTCATGTTAAACTTAGACAATATTTTGATCTGTTACTTGGGATAAAAACATTCTAGATAGTGATTTTTAGAGTCCTATATTTGGGTAATGCCACGATACTTATTATACATTGCAAAATAAGAAAGACTCAGACGTTTTCACACATTCCAGTGTAAGCAATAGCCTAAGTTGATCCAACATAGAAAGATGAAGCAAAAAAATCCTAAAAAATTTAGAGTGAATTTGCATTGGCAACAGAATTAACACAAACAAATATTTCATGTGTCTTTGGACTGTCACCTCCTGCATTTACTTTTACAACAAGGAAGGGAAAATAATATGTCCCTGTTCCAATTTTCCTACACAACAGTTCCTAAATATTAGTAACTGTTGTTACAAGGCCCTAATAAGACTTAGTTTTCCTCATGCATAAATTGAAGTGAACGTAAACAAAATTACACTATTAGCTTCCCCTTACGACCAAAGAAACTAACTTTCATTTATTTCAGAATTCAATTACATTTTTTATCATTTCATTTCTACCTCTCTGAAAGAGCATTCTCTCTCACCTGATTTTATTTCTCTCTGTTTCTAAATCCCAATGCCAAAAATGAATTAACAGCCACTGCTAAGCAGTGTTATTTAGTTATATAAGTTACCAGGTAATTTCTTCATCATTCTTTATCATCAGATTGTAATCTTGCTTTTCACGGCTTAATTTAGCTAGTGCATGATGGTTTACATTATTAGTCTGTAAGTTATGTCTTCTCTCTCCAGATATTCAGTTCTAATGGTTCCCAATTTCTTTTACTTGCAGAATCCATGAGAATATATTGCTGAATAACACCAACTCTGTTTCAAGCTCTTTGTATGAGATGAAGGATTAACTATGCAGGGTAGATGCCACTGACTTTATTTCAATATGATATTTCTCATAAGGAACCAGGGAGTCCTGATGGATGGAAAGTTGAATCTGAGCCAGAAGACAGGAGGGCCAACCCTGTCCTGGGGGGCATCAGGCCCAGCATCGCCATCCAGGCAAGGGAGGGGATTGTCCGCTCTGCTCTGCACTGGGGCAGCCTCACCTCGAGTGCTGGGGGCAGTTTTGGGCACCACAATATAAAAAAGACATTAAGCTCTTAAATAACATCCAAAGGAGGCCCAGGAGGATGGTGATGGGACTGGAGGGGAAGCTGTGTGAGGTCACTTGTCTTGCTTAGCCTGGAAAAGAGAAGACCAAGAGGAGACCTCATTGGAGTCTTCAACATCCTCATGAGGGGAAGCAGAAGGGCAAGTCCCAATTTCTTCATTCTCATGAGCAGTGACAGGACTTGAGGAAATGGCATGAAGTTCTGTCAGCAGAGGTTTAGGTTGGATATTGGAAAACTGCTTTTCAGACAGTGGTTGGGAACTGGGATATGCTCCCCAAGAAAGGGGTCACAGTACCAAGCCTGACAGAGTCCAAGAAGTGTTTGAACATTACTTGCAGGCACATGGGGTGACTCTCGGGGTATCCTGTGCAGGACCAGGTGTTGGACTCCATGATCCAATGGGTGCCTTCTAATTCAGCATAGTTTATATTCTAGAAAAGCCTGCTAAGGATCACCTGATTTGTCTATGTATTCACTGAACTATTTGTTCATTTTTTGGCACAAACCACATCAAAATGTCCCACCAGATATCTTAAGAGAATATCTAATTGTCCTGGATTCATCTGGGAGAGAGTTAATTTCTTTTCAGCAGCTGTTACAGTGCTGTGTTTTGGAGTCAGAACTAATGAGCCCACACCTGGAGTGCTGTGTCTAGCTCTGGGCTCCTGAATACAAGTGGTATGTACAGATTGCAGTGTCCAACAAAGGCCCACAAAGTTGATTAAGGGACTGTAGCATCTCTGCTATAAGCACAGGCTGAGACCTGAGATTTTTTAAGCCTGGAGAAGGCTTAGGGGGCATCTTAGTAATGAATACAAATACCTGAAGGGAAGGTGCAAGGAGCCAGGCTCTTTCCTCTGGTGCCCAGTAACAGGACAAGAGGTAATGGGCATATATTGAAACATGGCAAGCTCTTTCTGAACATCAGGAAACACTTTTTTTTTTCTGTAAGGGTTATTGAAAATTCACACAAGAGATTGGGGATTCTCCATTCTTGCAGATACTTAGAAGCCAGAGAGACATGGTGCTGAAAAACCATTTCTGGTGGACTGTATGACCTACAGAGGTCTCTTCCAACCTCAACATTCTGTAATTCTGTGCTTTATTCAGTTACACTCAGTGATAACCTTAAGGAAACATATATCCTCTTCTTAAAGTGGTCTTTGAATGAAGCAAACATAAGAGTGTTTCTCTTCCTGCTTTCAGAAATATTATACCACTTAAACTGCCAACACTGACATTCAAGTCACTTGGAACTATATTAACCTTATTACAGCTGGAAGGCTTAATACCTTAAAAATCTTTCAGGAAAATCCTCACACTACTGCTCAGCCAATGTGCTAATCTATGCGAGGGTGCTAATTCAATTTTGTCAGATATAATAGAAGTTCATCATTCCCATCATAAGACACAGACATCCTCCTGTGAAATTTTCTCATAGCTGATATTTCAGGAGATAACTGTCGATCTCTGCATAAAATGCTCCCTATTCCACAGTAACTGAGGAACATAAACAGAAGCTTAAAACCACATAATGAAAAGAAAAACAGACTGTCATGTCCTTAAAAACACTCAGATGATGATAGCATGCATGCACCATAACCAGCACTTTCTATGTACACTCTGCATGTGCTCTGTAGAGCAGGTGCACATTTTTCAGTCTAGAAAAACTTGGGTGTATCAAAAACTAATTAAAAGCCCAATTTTCCAAATTCCTTGGAGAACATAAAGATACATTTTAAAAAACCAGAATATATATTCAGAAAATTCTTTTGATTTTTATAGTGACATTGCTACCTTAAAAATGTTACATAGTTACATGTTAAATATGTGTTACTGGCTTTGTAAATAGGGACAGAAAACAACACAGGTTTAATAATAATTCAGTTTTTTTAATATTAAATAGATTGAATATTTCTATTCAGTTTCATATTGTAGCTGTGTCCATTTCTACCTTTACTGGATCTTTTTTCTTTGTGTAAAAGTAGGGCATTGACCAAATAAATTATCTAATGTTTCCTCTCTTAATTATGGATGCTAGTGACACAAAATCAACATCTTTGATTACCATGGTTCAAAATAACTATGGAGGAAAAAAATACACTCAATACTTTTCAATGTTTTTATTTATATCGTCGCATCACCAAGCAGTCAATCATCTTTTATAAACTGAAAAATACTTGAATAATTCAACAGCTTTGAAATTTCAGAACTGCCTTCAAAAGAATGGTTGTAGTCCCTGATCTCTATTTTAATACGCTGCCAGTTATTGCTACACATAATAGCACAATACAGAGTCCAGGATTAATATAATCCACTCAGTTGATTCCTTGAGTAATTTCAGGGTCTGAAATAAACCACACTGCATCACTGTCCTAATAACGAGATAGTTCTGCTCAATAAACAAGTGTCTTGCAAGCTGTATCTGCTGGATAGGACCCAACACAGAACATTTAACATTACTAAGAAAGCCTTCCCCTTAACTTGTGGTATCATATGTATCATTTTCAAGGTAAAATTTAGTACTGAAAAGGACAAAAATATAAACCAAATACCTCCTGGGTCTGCTCCTACAGCCTCATCTCATTCAAAAGCTTCAATTCAATAGTTTTCAGGTTTAGAAAATGTCTTCATATGTTCCATACATTGGTTAAAATCTGATTTCCAGACATCTAAACACATTGTGTCTGACAGTTAAAAATAGTTCTAAAACATTTGTAAAAGAAATAGCAAATTATCCTATTTTTTCACTTAATGATATTTAATAAAATAAAAATTAACAACAGATTTACTTTTTCCTTTTCACCTGTGTTTTTAATTCTGTTCTTAATTTTTTATAAAGAGGGATATGCACTGTGTGTTCTATTTATACGTCGGCTACTTCAGGGTTTTTTAATAAGGCATTTGCAAACCTGAGAAAGAAGTGATATCATAAATCCCAACAAATTCTGAAAAGTGGGCATGTAAAGGAGAAAGCACCAGGTCTTGTTCCTAATGCCAGAAAATTGTCAAGGAGAGCACTAGGGGATGCAGAAATAAGATGGCAGTATGTAGGGAGAAGAAATATGATGGGTAGAGAAATCAAACAAAGGGTGTTGTATACGTGCTGTAAGATTTTTGGGTAGGGTGGGTGGCAAATAGCAGGCATAACAGATCAAGAAAACAGGCTTTCCTTAATTGGCTGCTCATAAAACAGCATTTCAAAAGTTCACTGACTGATGCATAAGACTCAGGATTACTTTCTTTAAAACAAGTTTCTTAACAATATTTTACCATCAAAATCACAGTCCATTGCTCTTTATCGTGCTTGTTACTTTCTGCTTTTTGCTTAGACTAGCTAGCATTAAAATAAAAAAAATAAAAATGAAGATGTATAGCAAACACATTACAGTGCCTGAGCCAATTAACTCTATCCTACATAACACATGGTATTCTAGTGTGGGTTCTCATTATGAAGACATGCAAAGATTGTCTATTTTTGGCTTGCATATGCTTTTATTTGATACAAAAATAAGCTCTGACAGGAATGAAGAAGCAAGCTTAGGAACAACACATTATGGAGATGAGAGAGAACATGGTCAGTTCTATTCTTAGACTGCTTAGATTTTCTTCTTTCAAAGTACTACCAGTATAAAATTGGAAAAAATAAAAAAGAACAAATTAATATTAGTACCAATATTATCAAATGACCACATCAGGTATTATATAGGCAATTAAATTTCTTTTTGCATTGACTGCTATTACAGCTTTGCATATTGCTATACTGCACTTCTTTTGGATATGGCATTTTCATTTGGAAAAGACATTTTTCATTCTCTTGAAAACTCATGCAAAAATTATGGTTTAGGCTAAACACACATATTTTGTTCTCAGTCTAAAACTGTGTAGTGGCTGTTATGAAAGGGTGCCAGCAATGGAAAAATATGTTGAATGACATTTCAGGGAAGCAGAAAAATTATTTTGGATATCATCATCTATTAAAGAAGTTAGTTCCTAAAAATTGCACTTTTCCCAACCCCAGATAAGTTGCAAAAGGGGTAGATGTGGTAGTTGAGGAATTTTGGCAAATGCACATAGCTAGCATAGGAAGAGGAATAAAAAAATAGAAATCTATGTCTTGCTATAAATTAATTTAAAATTCTGTGTTTCTTGGCTTCAGAATACTGCACTAACGAGAAACAGAGTGTATATGCCTAGGTATTGGGTTACTTAAAGGCATAATAAGCATGAAAATAGCTTTATGTCTATCAGGTGGGGAGTGTTTTATATCATTCTCTCTTTTACCTAGTCTAAACCAAATTAAATAGAATTTTTGTCTGAATTATTACTAATCTTTTAATTAACACAAGTGTTTTGCAGAAAAAGTTAAACCACAAAAGCTGTCTAAAAAAATCCCACTGCTCAAGACAGACCAATGCAGGAGCAAATGCTGCGCTTCCTATGTTCCTACACTAAGCAGAGTTTTTCCCTGTTGCTTTTTCAGTTCCTCTTGCATCTTTCAAACCCTCCTATTCTGTTTTATCACATCATATAAATTAGGGACCTCCATGAACACACATGTTAAAGGTATCCTGGATGGATTGAGTGATCAGGTTCTGCTGGATTGACCAGGCCAGCAACAAGCACCCACACAACTTCTCAATCAATAAGCCACATATGCAACAGAACAGGACAAAAAATAGGAAAAGCAAAAGAAAATTCATTGGTCAAGATAAAGGTAGTTTAATAAGTGAAGAGAAAAAAATCCACAAGTGATGCATAAGCACTCTCTCATTTTCTCCCAAAAGCAGACCAATGCCCAGCTGGCGCCTGAACAATGGGCACCTCAGTAGCCAAAACCTCCCAACCTTTACTCTGATCATGATATTATTTAGTGTGGAATATCCCTTTGAACAATTTGCATGACTTGACCCAGCAATGTCCTCTCTCATTCTCTTGTCCTCCACCCTTGGGAGAAAGAGAAATCTTGTGGTGCAAGCGCTACTCAGCAATAGTCAAAACACTGGTGGGTTGCTGACACTTTTCTAGAGTCACAAATCCAAAGCACAGCACCATAAATGCTGCTGTGAATAAACATAACTCCATCTCAGCCAGACATGGTACACAGGCCTCTAATCTGTGTGCTTCTCTCTGCTACCTTCTTTCAATTATTTATTTTCATCTCAGGGACTGTCTGTACATTTACAGTTACAACATAGAGATGCAGCATAATTTAATCAACAGACACAGAACACGAGAGTTGGTTCACTACTTTCATTTCCAAAGCCTGATATTAAACTGCATTAATTTCTGTTCCCATCTGAAATTAATTAGTTCATCTTTTTTATATTTACTATACAGCTTTTTTTGAGGGTGGTTCTACATCCTCTGTTTCTTTCACAGAATCACAGAATAGTCCGAATTGGAAGGGACCCACAAAGATCATCAAGTTCAGCTCTTAACTACATGGCCCATATTGGGATCCACAACTTTGGTGTGGTTAGCACCAAATCCTTTGTATTCTTATGTGGCTATACCAGATTATCTGCAGTTCTTTCTGAACCTTAAGAGTTCAAGTTTCTTTCCTCCGTGCTTCCCAAACATACTGTGATTTATTTTAAAAGATGACTTCCACCCATCTCACTATCACACAATTTTTATATAATGTATAACTTTTTATATAATCTTATACATATATAATATCTGTTTAGATACAGAATATCAACATGAGTATGTGGGGAAGTCAAGTCTGGTACATGCTGGTCTTAAACCTCCCTTTGGAATCACTAAACAAAGTGACTGAAACAAAATAGTAACTCAGCCTGAAGAGAACTACCATGGGGAGAGGTTGAACTAGTTTTTAAAAATTGAACAAGCACGTGTAAGGGTAGGGTTTCTTTCCTTTAGAAAGATTTCCCAGAAAAGAGAATCTCTGAGCCATACTGGGGTATCATGTTGCATAGCAGATGGCAAATTATTTAATCTCTTCTATAATCTCTCAGTTATTGAAACTGCTTCTGAAAATACATTCTGTTCACCAGTAGCTTCGTTTGGAGATTATGAAGAAGGTCAAAGATTTTGTCATGTTGGAATTTCAGTAGCACTCGAGTAAAAGCTGCACTGTATACGTCTAAACTTTTTCTACAAAGAACTCAACACGTAATATCACAAAGCTGCTGAATATCAGCTGAACTGCAATAACTAAATATGTGAGGACTTCCACTTGCAGTTAATATATGAAAATTCAGCAGATTAGTTCATCGCACCAGAGGATTAAAATTAATCAAATGACAGCATGTGCATAGGGGAGTAAAATTACCTTGTTGCTTCATCTGGTGGAAATCTCTTAAACTGCATTATCTTGACTATGTGACTAGCACTGTGCAGAAATGCAAAGAATTGCAGTGAGAGCTTCAGAAAGAGCTCAGACCCAAAGAAGCTATTTATTTCAAACAGACTTTGAATCAAAGTATCATTTTTACTTTAAAACTTCAAAGATTTAAAGTTCTAACCATATAACCATTAAATATAAATAGGCCACGATATTACCAGGAATATACATATTTTAAAAAATTACATATTTGTGTTTGTTATTCTGTTCTACATTACTTTCACTCCTGAAATACTGGGTGAAAGTTAATATTTGGAAACTGAGATCTAGGGTTTTAAATATAATAATTTGTGAAAGAATATGTTGACTGCATACAACTCCTAGTGGTTTTGATGGCTGTTTCTTGCCTACAAGTAGTCCTGCTAGACTGAAACTGCTGGTATGGGTTTATTTAAAGTCATACATGTTTCAGACAGCTATTTCTATTTTAAACAGCAATTAAATAGAAGATAGAATGCCATACAGCATTAAAGAGCACAAAGCAGTTCTAGGAAGTTTTCATTTTTCTTTACTCAATATGACAAAGTAATTTATTTTTCCCAAAGCTGGAAAGAACTTTTTAATAATCTTTAGCGTATATCACTGCTTCAATTTGTGTGTGCATTTGCATGCAAAATAAATTGACCTAGAAATTACAGTGATCTTGAACAAGGATATGATGTCAATATTTATATCAATATGTTAATACAAATGCATGGTGCCATTAGGAATCTGATAAACAAGGCTTTAGTAATCATCATCAGTTTTGAGGCATTGAACAGAAACATTTAAACACTTGAAGAGAGAATAACATCTTCTTCCCATGGATGTGTTGGGGGAGGTCAGTGGAGTAGAGTTGGAGCAAAGTGCTGAGTGTGCGAGGAGAGAAGGTGGCACAGGGCAGAGGTCTGGAAGGGCAGAGGTCTGGAAGGGCAGAGGTCTGTAAGAGCAGCTGCTCTGTGGCCTGGTCACAGCTGCCAGGGCATCCTGGTGTGGGCTAGGAGTGACCATCATTACACGGGGACACCAGAGGCATTTTCCACAGCACAGGTCAGATCAGGACCAACCCACCTTGTGCTGCCACCAGACAGGGGCAAACAATGACTAAAGTTGGGCAAAAATGCTCACAAACTGCCCCTTCACAAGGCTGTGTCTTCAGCAGGTGGCACGTTTACTTTAAAACATTACTGTTCTTGTAACAGTCTATTCTGTTATTACATATCTTAATGAGTTTTCAAAAATATGCACTGATAATAAATACTGGTACTCTGCTTTGTGTACATGTGGACAAGCATCCAACTTCTGGGAAAGACACATTTTCCTTCTCTTTTGCACTTCTTTTTAGTCCCAAGAGCCCTTTAACATTTTCTGTGTGAATGACTGAAAGGAAAAAATAAATTCTTGACGTTACTCTGAACCTTACTACCAGCATACAACACAGCACCAACTACCATAATGATTAGGAAATATGTATTAACCAAATATAAGAAATGTAGTCATTGTCAGTTGGTTGACCCTCTCTTATACAAAAAAACTCCTGCCTTTTAACAACTACCAAAGGTAGAATATAACACTTTCTGGGAACAAAGAAAAAAGTATTCCCATTTCCCAAAACTACAAGAAAACCTATTAATGTATAACACTGGGATAATTTATCATCAAATGCCTACATAAAGGACATATTTTCTTGCAAAACAGAAAATAATTTTTAATTTAAGATGTTTTTATGAAATATTCTCTTTTCCTGCAGATGTTACTAAGTACAAGCATGATAGTTTAAACCAAAAGGAATTTCATGAAAGACTTAGCAAGAAACAACAATATTAACTGAACTTTAAAGAGAAAATATTAACTATAGTAAATCTGCACTCCAGGATTACAAAAAGTCATTATAAATCTGTTTGTGCACTTTTTTCTGTTTTAGAAGAATCCATATTATTATAGCATCTGGCATTTTCCTTCCTTTTTTGTGTCCATATTAAGTTAAGAACCTAAAGCTTATGAAAGTTATTAAATTTTTTAAATCTTTGTACCCCTCTTTGACATTTCCTCTGTTCCCACATGCCACATGCCACGTTTGCCACACTTGAGGCAGCTTACCAAAAAAAAAAGAGGTCACCAGAGTAATACAGTAGTTCACTACTTTAATCTCATTAAGCAAAGGAAACTAAAATCACTGCTATTTGAGTTTGAGAACAAAACTTTACACCTTTCACCAAGTTTACTTTAAAGCTTAGTATGAATGTTTTGGTTGAAGAAAATCTAAAGAAATAGAAAGGATTTAATTGAGTTAGGAATCCAAATCCCAAAAGACTCAGATAAAAAGCTTCCTCTGGTACCTTTGTGGATCAGGTAAGCACACTGATGTGCTTAGCTGCATTGAATTTCAAAGACAAAATCAAAACATCAGAGCATTTAATTTTCTCTGCTTATGCTATATTCTAGAATATATTCAAAATTAAAACTCATTAGATAAAGCAAACAAAATACATTAATATACTGAAATACATTTTTGCATAATTCTATGAATACCACAAAAATATGTTTTAATTGAAATTCTGAAAATATTTTAAATGAGAAAAATATTTCATCTTCAATTGTAACACCAATTTTTGATAGATGATAAAACAAATTTTTCATTCTGGTTAAATGAAGAGACACAAGAATATTTATTTGATTGTGGAACTGCTTTTAACTACAGTTACATTGAGACTCATGATCAGGTTAGATGGCTCAAATTTGCCCTAGCAAGAGCAGTCTCAGTGGGGAATAGAGTACCCAAAAGCTGTTCCAGCAGGAAGATGAGATACCAGGAGCTATCCCAGAAGGAATATGAGAAACACCAAGGGTTGCCCCAAAGGGAAGACAGTGGCAGAAAGAAATTCATAAACTCAACTCCCTGACTGGATAACAGGAACTTCTGGCAGGGAGACATCACAACTACTGGCTCCTGGTTCACCAATCCAGGAAACCACCGACTTTAGGGAAGAGGAAGACTGAGCAAGCAGACCAATTTGCATAAAATACTAGGGAATCTTTTAAGCAATAGACGATAGAATACTAATTAATTGGTTTTTTAACATATGTAAATAATGAAAAGTATTGATATTCTTGATACTGGCTTTGTGGATTTGCCATCCAGCACCCCTTTCTGTGCAGAACTGAAAATAAATCAAATTCTTCCACTCTGTGGAGGATTATACTTCCACTTTTTGGGGGCTTGGCTTCTTGCACACCATGGAAAAGAACATATTTTGGGATAACATCTTCTCCACAGACACATTGATAAAACATACAGATTTTCCAACCATGCTAGCCTGTGCCTAGTCCATCCTGTGAGCAAGACAGGTGCAGACAAGAAAACATTTCAAATTTAATCGCTGCATGGCTGCTGTGGCCAAGATGGTCACCATTCACCACTTCACCCACAGGTGCATCTCTGTGAAAGCAAAACATCACAGAGGGCACCTCTCTGAGTCAACTCCGTGAGTCCTGTACCAAAAAGCTGTCATCCAGCTGCTTTAGGAATCTTCTGGACCTGTTTCTACCAGCTATGTGGTGCTCCAAATTAACAGTCACAAGCTTAATTCCCCCATAAGGACAAGGGCAGTTGATTTGGAGGCAGTCCTTGGTTCCCTAAACAATAAATTTGGGGTTCCACAGTCTTGGCTGGGTGGCCAAGAGCAGCCTCCCATGATGACAGCCACTTCATTTGTTTTTCCAACAGTCCTTGCACAGAGCCCTGGAAATTGCACCTCCTGAATTACATCCAACACTCAAAACAGTTCCCTGCACACTCCCAATGGTGTCCTGCATGCTCACAGCAGTTCTCATGCTCTGCAGCAGTTCTTGCATGCTGAAATGCTGCAGCAGCGCCCTGCACACTCACACTCTGCAGCAGTCCTTGCACACTCACACTCTGCAGCAGCGCCCTGCACACTCACACTCTGCAGCAGCACCGTGCACACTCACACTCTGCAGCAGTCCTTGCACACTCACACTCTGCAGCAGTGCCGTACACACTCACACTCTGCAGCAGTCCTTGCACACTCACACTCTGCAGCAGTCCTTGCACACTCACAGTCTGCAGCAGTGCCATACACACTCACACTCTGCATCAGGGCCCTGCACACTCACACTCTGCAGCAGTGCCGTACACACTCACACTCTGTAGCAGGGCCGTGCACACTCACAAGCTGCAGCAGCACTACACCAGATGATCACAACAAGGCCTTGCACACTCCTTTGCTGCCACTTGCTCCTCACACCACACTGCAGCAGTGCACACTCACACTCAGCGGGGCCATGCCTCCTTGCACACTCACAGGGGTGCCCTGCTTGCACACCCCAATTGTGCTCACAATCCTGCTCTGCACATGCTCCTTTCTTAAAGAACCTGACCTGTAAACTCCACTGTGCCTTTCCAGCCACTGAAGAAATGAAAGTTTGTATAAAGGAATTCAATGAATTTAGAAATGGTTGTAAGAGCACCTTATAACCCAAATATTCCTCTGAGACTAACTTTATTGAGTGATGCTTCACTCTGTTTGATCTCTGTACAGTCTTTTTGCTATATCTAATTCACGCAGGTAAAGAAAGCGCTAGTATATTTTTCAAGATAAGGTCACAGAGCTGAAATAGATTTTGATCTGTGATTATTTAAAACTTCTTCAGGGATTTTTCAATTTTAGAACAGATTCACCTTCTATGTATCTTCACTGTCCTCCTCTGCTCATATAGGCACACTTAAATATGCAATTTAATTATTAATGATGAATTTTACTGCACAGTATAAGAAATGCCAGTGAGAATGAAATCTGAGTGCAATCTGGAGGTGTGCAATTTGAGGGTCACTGGTGTCACAGCCCTCTGCTACTACTGTAGGAAGGCAAAATGTAATGTACAAATATGGGATCAGATTTATGTCAGAAGAAAGGAGACGTGACTGAAGTAGAAAAACAGATATATATACCATCATCTGTACAGCCAAACATTAATTTGTGGGTTTATGTCCAGATGGAGTAGAGAAAAAAGACCAGGGACTTTTTCTATTAGAAAAAAAAAAAGAAACTGCTTTTATCTTTTCCTCCTCTGAACCAAAAGAAATAAAATTAAGGGTAATAAAGTAGAAAAAAGAGTACATCGAAAATATGAGAAAGAACCAAGCCTGGATAAATCTTGAAAGGCTAAGAAAATATACAAAACCCCAACATATTTATTAAAGTTTCATAAGCTTTGCATTAACAAAAGTGTTTGTTTAGTATTGTTTTCTTATGTTCCTCCTCAGCATTCAAGTTTTTTCATGTGAATACAATAGCCAACAAGTCACTTCCTGCAATAGTACATATTATCCACCCATACTTTCCTTCTGGGGTAGCAAAACATATCAATTTAGAAATTTTTCCAATGCAAGGTTCACACATGGATATGTTTTACTCTTTTAGGGTGTGTTAAACTTAAGGTCTCTCTCTCTTTCTGGAGAGGACTGCAATTTCTGGTAGACAGATAGAAGAAGATATAAAAGAGCCGAAAATTGCAACACTGGCTTCTGAATTTCTAAGCAATTGAAACAGTGGGGAGGAAATTTAGCCTGAATACAAGTTCCTTTGTGATAATCAAGTAATTTGTTTTGTTTGGACTTCCTACAGCTTTGACATCTCTGGATAAAAGTACTTGGGTCATTGTAGTGTCTTCAACCCGTGTTCAGACATCAAACTGCCTGAAATAGGGATACAGCAGGAGTACAATAGCCTACCAGGACTCTTGAAGCCAGGAGAAAAAAGCAAAACAACATATACAAATATACATATATGCATTTTTCCTTTTTTTTT